>OX451735.1:737421841-737696841 GCA_948472305.1 Vicia faba
GGATATTTTGTGTTTGATCGCAAATATTGCGGTTAGCAAGATTCGCCACTGACTTTTTTTTTATCCAAAAGGAAAGGCAGAAAAGAACAGGAAAGACCTTTGAGATTATTTCTTGAGTTCTGGGGTAGATTATAAAAAGGGAAGGTATTAGCACCATTTTCATCCATAGTTATCTATGAGCTCTTAATTGCTTTCTAGATCACTTGCTTTTGTTTGAAAATATGCTTTGTGTGATTTTTTAAAGTATTTTGAAAAGGCGCATTCGTTTAGGCAAAACTTTGTAATGGTTCTCGTTCGTAAGAACGTATAAAAAGTGTTGGACTTTTGAAAATGTTTCATGTTTGGAAAATGTTTTGAAAGTGTTTATTTTGAAAGGGTTGGTGTTTGTTTTGAAAATAAGCAAGGATGTTTATTTTGAAAGTGAGAAAGCAACTAGGAACAATCTACCTACTCAAAAATCTTTTGTTTATTTCTTCCTTTCCTTTGATATTTCTATCTTACCATTATTAATTTGGTAAGAAGCCTTATCTTTGGATGTAAAGGGATGGGCGTGGGTCATCGTATAGCCATGATAGCAATGTTGTGAGATATCTTAGCATTTCTCTTTGAGGGACTAAGATCATTTTGAAAGGCAATATTTTGTAGCATCATCGAGGGACTATGATCTTGTATTTTTGATTGCTTTTGCTAAGATATCCCACATGAATAACATGGCAATTTTTGTAGGGCAACAAAGTAGAATTACCCTAAGGGTGCAAGTGTGCAAGTGTGTTTAATTTACATGCATTGTTTATCTTGAATTAGGGTTTGCTATTTGTTGATTTTTATTCTTGCCATACAAACCCTAGTTTACTAGTATTTATATAAAGCGATAAATTGCAGAAAGTAAAATTACTAAGCTATTACATCATTAGGGGATGGGGCATACAAATTTACAAATGGGGATTTTGCAAGAAAATTAAACCTAGCTATCTATTACAACCATATTCAACAATATATAAGAATTGATTAAATAATATACAAGGATATAAATGGAAAAAAGAAAATGATTTTTATTTGGTTTTTAACAACATGGTTTTAACCTAATTAAAGAAAATGATTAATTAAAATTAAACAAAATTAAACTTAAACTAATTAAAAAAGAAATTAAGTTTGAAGAATTTTTTAGGATTTTTTATGAAAGGTTTTAAGTTAAATGATAATAATATGAAAATTAATTAATTAAAAGAAAACCTAAATTCTAAGTTAATTATAAATAAAAAAGAAAAATAATAATTAAACCTAAATCTAAATATTAATTAATTAAGAAAAAAAAATTAATTTATTAAGAAAATGTCTTTAGTCTTTTTGTCTTTAAAAAGAAAATAAACATATAAATATGAAAATAATAAAATAAAAATATTTTTACATTTTTTATTAATAAGAATAATAATAATGATGATAATAATAGTAATAAAAATAATAAAGAAAATGAAACAAAATAAAATAAAAAAGGAAAATGAAATAATAAAATACAAATGAGTCAGGTGCAAAAGTAAATGGCAGGGGTTAGAAGAAGAAAAAAGAGGAAATCCCACTGCAAGAGGCCTATGCGTTGCTGTTTGTAACAAAAAAAAGAGTAAAATGTTAAAAAATTGCACAAAAGGTAACGCTGGGCATTTAACCCATGACCCTCAGCATACACGCGTGCTATCTTTGCCAATGGGGTGCCTGTACATCTGGTAACATAAACAAAACAATAAATACATAACACAAGTCATGTCCTGAATATGACTTCAATTTCAACCACCAGCATGAACATCTGCAACTTCACCATTTCTCATCCATTTGCAAAAATATAAACATCAAACTTGTTCCAAATTTCACAACGATTCCATAAATGTAAATTACTAAAACTATAAATCAAAGGTGAGCATGAAATTTTAATGGTACCAAATTCTGACCTAATTTTTTCCAGAAAGTTCAAACTTAAAATTCTCACTACTTAAGCAATATAAATGAAATCTATGGACATGTACATTTTCAGGGCAATGATGTCTACATTTTATCTTCACAAATGCAAGCCTAACAATGCCTAAATGAAAAGATAGAAGTTCAAAAAATGTACCTCAAAACCGGAAATCGTGAAATGCAAATGAGCTTGATTCAAGGTGCTGCAATGATCAAGTTAGCTTCCTCAAGTTCCAAGGAAGCTAATGCAATGATTAGCTTGAGCAATGGATGGCTGGAATGGTCTGGAGAAGTAAACTTGCAGTGCTTTATTTTTGGTTATGGAGGATGATAGAAATGGAGTTACAATTAAGAAACAGGGTCAGGGATGGACTATGCTTGATGTATAGGAGCTTTGTGATTGATTAGGAAGGAAAACACCCGAGGGAATTGTGAGTTTCAAGTTTAAAGTCAGAATCTATGCATCAATGGAGTTTTTGGATAATTTCTTGCTTGAGGGAGTTTGGGAGAGTTTCAGGGTGCTTAAGCTCGTGCCTTAGCTCACAAATAGTACCTCTATTTATAAGCAACAAGTTTGGAGGCTTGTATTTGATCAGAATTCAAAATCACATGTTTAAGCTCAACATGTGATTTTCTTGAAAAATCAAGTTTCAAGGCCTTTGTACTTGTTAATGTAGAGTGGTTATTATTTAAACAAACTTTCTTATGACTTTTTAGATGGAGTGTGATCAGAGGGAACAAGTGAGAGGCTCAAGAATTTACTTTGTGCATAAAGCTTGCTTTTCAAGAATGGCTTTGTTAACTTTCTTCCCAAAATGGTAATTTGAATTGGACAATGCTTAAACCACTTGGATTATTGCTCAAAAGTTTATGTAATCCATTAATTTTGGATATATACACAAGTTAGAAGGCCTGCAAAGAAATATTATGCAGCCTAACATTGATATTGAATTATGTGTTCATCAAGAAATGACTTGTAATTCAAGAATGAAACCCTAACTTCTCACCTTCGATTCTCCTTGATCAAATATGATCTCAATGAGTTATTGTACATTTTGGAAAGCTTGTAACATCCTCTACAACCTCTATGTTTGACATTTTGGAAGATTAAGCTTGGAACTATGTGAAAAATTTCCATGAAGTTAGGTCAAAATCCTGCCTAAACTAGGGCAAAATTTCACTAAGTTTTCAAGTTTCATGAACATGTCTTCACAAAATCATAACTTGAAATCCATGCATTTTTATAAAAAGTTGTGTTCTAAAATGTTTTATATATCATTGAGATCTATAACTTTCATGTTGGATGTTTCTTTTGAATCATCTTGCATCATGGTGTAATTTTGGTTCAAAGTCATGAAAAAAAAAGTGAATTTCCAACACTTAGAAAAATTTCTAAGTTTAAAAATTTTGACTTTTCAAAATGAAATCTTCACTTTTTGATTTCTTGATGAACAAGTTTCATATTTTGACATGTATTGATGAATTTTAATCTTTGAAGTTTGATTTTGATCAAAAAGTCAAAGTTTGACTTTTCAGTGTACAATTGACTTTTCATCAGTTGACTGAAATTCAACTATCAATCAATTGAACTTGAGAAATGTATTGAGCCATGTCATTAGGTCAAAATGAAGTATTTTAATCCTTGAGATCATGTCTTAAACCAATGAGCCATTTTATAGGTCAAAAATCATAAATATAACCTTGTTAGTCAAAACCCTAATTTTGACCATTTTGCCCTTTTGATGATTTGGTCAAATTTCTTGGGAAATTGTGTTCCAAACTTAATAAAATGACATATGAGTTCATGGTGTTGATATGGATAAAAAATTATGAAGTTTGACTGTAAATTGACCACAATTGACTTTTTCCCCAATACAACTGATTTTAGGTCAATTGATCAATTAACTGCGCAAAAATGTGATCCAAGACTTGAAACTTGACATGAGTAATATTGATGGTCCAAAATGATCCATGAAAGTCATATGGGGAATTAAAAGTCCATTTGTCCTTGTGCAAACTCAAACCCTAATTTTCATGTATCAGTGCTTGAGGAGGTGTCTTGAGCTGATCAACCCTTGTGCAGTCTTGCATCAAAGGAGATCTTGTGAGAGCTTATTTGAAAAAACTAAAGGGAAAATTTTGGGGTACAACACACAACAATTGCGATCAAACACAAAACAACCAAGTCAGTTCTCCTGCCGTATAAGAAATGCATACACCATGGCTTCCCGAAGTTCACAAATATGTTGCGTGTTGTGTTTTAATTGTTTCTTGATGCATAAGTGATTTTGTGTTGGTAATTGTTTGAAACCAGTATCAAGTTTGATTGATTTTAAGCCAACTTTTTATGCATTTCATGTATCAATTCGTTGCTGTTTTAAAAATGGTTCTATGCATCTACATTGTGATTTAATTCATAATTAATGCATATTTGAGCTTGTTAGCATAATTGGTTGATATCGGTATCAAGTTTGGTTGTTTTTAAGCTAACTTTTTGAGCATTTCGTAAGTTGCAATGTTGCTGCCTGAAGATGGTAAGTGTGCGTATTTGGTGATTTAATTCCAACTTAATGAATGTTTGAGCTTGTTAGTATGCTTGATGGATATCGGTATCAAGTTCGATTGATTTTATTCCAATTTTTCATGCACCTTCATGTGTTAATGTGTTTCTGCCCAGGAATTCATTTTAATGTTCCAATGCATGTTTGTAATTTATCTCTTTATGATTTAGTCTTAATTTAAGTTGTGATGTGAATACTTGATTCCGTTTATGCCTCCTTGTTATTTCTAACTCTTTTTTTGACTTGTTCAAGGAATTTCCAGAGAGATTTCAATAGTTTAATTAATTCTTGGTTATTCAATTGAATAGCATTTTATTCCACTTCTTTGTGGATTCGAGTTCGCTTCTGACGCGCTTGATTGTGTTTCTCATTACATGAGATGTATATATTATTGTTGCTTGTCTGGATTGGTATCTTTGTGCAGGCTTATTGTTTGTCATACAGATGTGTTTGATACACATTTCACATGTGATTTATTTTCACATTGTCGATGCTTTAGCGCCTATTCAGAGCACTTGATTTCTGATTATTTTGTTTGTTGATGCTAGCTTGCGCAAAGTTTTCCGGCTTCCTTACGCCTTCTATACAAAGGTAGATTGTTATCCGTTTGGTACTTTCTCGTTTACCTTATTTCCGCATTGTTTTCCGCTTTCTTTTCCATGAGAAGTAGGAATAGAGATGCATGACTGGGAATCCCTACTTTAGGTGGGAAATTCTGTTTAAAGTCATCAAAGGAGGAAATGTTTGTGTTTGTGTGCAAAAGACCTCGATAAAGGAAAATCCCATTCCCCTTTATTTTGTGCAAAAACCTTGAAAAAAGCATTGATAAAGTCCTCAAAGAAGGAAATGAGGAAAAGTGTGGGTCTGTAATCGACCCCCGTCATTTCAAGTCCCTAGCTCACATCTTAGGTCGATTCTATGAATCGTTCTACTCTTGTTATCGAGTCGGTCGAGTGGAAAATGGTTCATAATCAACCCCTACAATTTGTCTTAAGCTCACGTTGGTTAACATTGATTCTTCGCGTTGTCCATATTGTCTTTTATTCCCTAACTTGATGACATGATATCATGGTTAGCCATTTAGTTTCTTTGGACATACACCGTTTCTCTTATCTTGCCTAGATGACATGATATCTTGGTTAAGAGTTGACACTCCCTCTTATTTACTTCTTACCTTAATGACATGATACCATGATTAAGAGTTTATCAACTCCCCTATTTCTTTCCTAGATGACTTGATATCTTGGTTAAGACCCAATAATACTTCATACTTATTACCTAGATGACATGATATCTTGATTAAGAACTCCCCTCATCCTACCTTGATGACATGATATCATGGTTAGGTGTTTAGTTGCTTTGGACATACACCGTTTCTCTTTTCTTGCTTAGATGACATGATATCTTGGTTAAGAACTTCCCTCATCCTACCTTGATGACTTGATATCATGGTTAGTGTCCTATTCCCTTATCCTACCTTGATGACATGATATCATGGTTAGTTGTTATCCCCTTCCTATTCTACCTTGACGACACTATATCATGGTTAGGCATGTACTACCTGAGTAAGTGGATACTTTCATGCGTTGTGTGCTTGCTTTCATGTCTTGGTTATGTTCTTGATTGCTTGCATGTTTCTTTCTATTGTGTGTGTTCACATGCTCCCCATAAGATATTTAGTTCATTCTTGGTTAAGTTTGAACTAATTAGACCAAAGGATTAATATCCATGTATGCCAATATTAAGTAGAATTCCCTTGATCTCAACTTTAGGTCCATAAGCATGACAACAAGTAGGATTGAGATTCCCCTTTTGTTATATTTTTCTTTAGGCATCCATTTTAAGACTAAAAATCTTTTTCTTTGACAAATTCATAAAACACTCTAACTTTACTCAAATCCCTATTCAAGGTGAAAAACATCAACCAATGCAAAACCTTTTTGTCTTCAACTTTTTCTTTTAAAACCTTTTCGATAAGGGTGTGTTGTTTCAAGTTTGAGCAACTTGGAAATGCTAAGTGTGCGAGTGGTCGAGCATGAGTCTCTTACGATCTATGACACCAAGCACGAGTTGCAATCCTAACCGCAAGGATGCGAACATGGAATTATCCATAAAAAACATGTAATTAACCAAATTTTTTGAGGTGAACTACGAATGCCTTGATCCCTGTTGCACGGTAGGTGGTACGTAGGCACAAAGGTACGAAAATGAGGCGAGCACACTAATAAAACCTTTTCTTTTTGTATATAATACTTCTCATCCATGCATTCCCTTTACAACCTAGATTTATATTTAAACACACCCATTAGATTAGACAACAATAGTGGATCCCATGGTGTACCACTAATGTGAGGGGTGCTAATACGTTCCCCTCGCGTAATCGACTCCCTTACCCAATCTTTCGGTTGTGAGACCGTAATTTCACCCTCTTCAGGTTTTCTTTGATGTTTTTCTTTTCCTTCGCGGGATAACTAAATATTCACTGTAGAATTTATTGTTTGTTTTGAGAGATTTATTTTCTCGAGTTGCTTCAGCTGGCGAATTCACTGGGGAGACTTAGTGAGTCACTCCTAGCTCTTGTTTTCTTTTCTTTGGGTGTTTATTTCTTTATGATTTCATTTATACGTGTGTGCTTATCTTTGTATATGTGTTTATATGTTTGCATTGCATTGTATTTTCATTATTCCTATATATTAGATCTGCTGAACTGTCTGTTTCTTTGGCGGGTGGGATTGTTACATGAGGTAAAAGGCCCAATACCCAGGTCAGAGTTGTGAAATCTTATGAACACATAGGAATAAAGTGGAACATGACGGATATTGGACGAAGTTCCTACTAGTACGGACGACTATTAGAGTCATGCATGCTCAGATGAGGTTTAAATGGGGGTATTATCGTCATCCACGTCTATGGTTTTGATGATAGTGCTTTCAGGCGAACCCGTGATTACGAGTTACCCCTTGGCTTTATGTTGACCTAGACTTTACCTGTGAGTGAGGAGGTTTTGATCTTATCGGTACTGTTGGTGACTATTCCGTTCTATTGATGTATGTTCCGGACCTTTGATCCTATGACACCCGATTATTCAATAGTTTAACAATTATCTAGCTTTGTTGGAACCTTGATCCCATCATTTTTCACTCGTATCATAACATCTTTATTTTCAAAAAAAATGTGTATAGAAAAAGAGAAGCTAATTTGCATGTGCATTTAATTTCTAGGGTGTTTTGGAGTATTCGTCTGTATCAAGAATGGCTAGCAACAATGATATCGTCAAGAGGGATACAAGAGACATTTTTGGCTACAAGTTTGATACTAACAGTTGGACACATTTGAAGAAGTTGGGTGATTAGGTTGTTTATCCAAACTCGAATATTTTTAGCAAGAAGTATGGGGATCTCATGCCTTTATTGGATGCTCAAGTGGAGAATAGGGCTCTTCAGATCTTGCTACAATTCTATGACTCTAAGCTACGTTGTTTCACATTCCAGGACTATCAGCTAGCTCCGACTCTCGAGGAGTATTCATATATTTTAGGGATCAAATTTGTAGATCACATTCCTTTTTCCCACGTCCCGGAGGAGCCCTATTTTGAAGCTTTCACTATCTGAGTGATGTGAAAGGTAATTGGAGAAAGAGAGGTGCGACCGGTGGTCTTTTTGTGGATTTCCTGATAAGTAAAGTTGAAGAGATGGCAACTAAAGGTTGTTAGGCTACATTCAACACACTGCTAGTAGTTATGATTTATGGCTTCGTCCTATTTCCCGATGTTAAAAAACTAGTTGATTTGCCACCATCTGTGTTTTTATGAATCCAAATCTAGTACCTACTATTTTGGCCAATACTTATTATGCTATTCACTCCAGGCATGGTAAAAATGGAGTTGGGGTTTTCTGTGTTCCGTTGCTATACAAGTGGCTTATGTATCAGTTACCTACTAGAGGTCCGTTCATGGATACTGAGAGTACTCGTACATGGTCATCAAAGTTCATGTATCTTACTTCTTTTGACATAGCTTAGTATAGACTAAGAGTTGACAGAGTCGCGATGATTATAAGTTATGGGGTTTCTCTAACGTGCCACTCATGGGGACACAATGGATAATCAACTATAACCTTATTCTCACCTTACGCCTGTTGGGGTATGCAATGAGAAGTCCACCTAAAAGCAGTGAAATCAAGGAATCTGTATATTGCAAAAGGGGAGAAGACCCTGAAATGCTACAAAGGGTAGAGATTTCCTAGACTAAAATCTGTAGGAAGGGGAAATATTTCTTTGGACAGAGAGAGTTGATATCCTTTGGACCTTATGTTTATTGGGTCAAAGAAAGAGCGAGAACACTCCTGTTACCATTTTCAAAGGAAGATCCTTTGTACCCACAAACTGATGAGTTGCATAATGACGTGCCTAAGGAGCGTTTCTACCAAGTGTAGAGTGAGAGTCAACACCTTCGTATAGATATGGAAGCTAAATAAATTGAGTTATATTTCTTAAGATAAAAGAAGAAAGAGTTAGCTTGTAAGATAAAATTGTATGAAGGGACAAGTACTTCTAGAAATAGATCCAGAGCTGAAGGCGATTCAATTTCTGTCGAAGATCACCAAAAATTTATGGCTGAGATTGAAAAGAGATACAAGCAGAAGTGTCGAGATTGCGGTATCCTCAGAGCATCTAAGGCTGAAGTAGAGTAGAGATAAGAAGCTAAGGTCAAAGATATGAAGAAGCAACTTCTAGACAAAGGCGCCAAGTTTGAAGAAGAGAACACCCAAAGGCTTGCATTAGAGACTCAGCTCAAATGGCATAGTATTCAACTAGCACATGCCATAGAAGAAATCATTAAACTCAAGTTTCAAATGGGAATATTAGGATTATCAAGAAATCAGAGTTGGATGGTTATGTGTTATTTTCTTTTTCTAAAAATAACCAACAAATTTGTTGGTTTGGGTTTTCTTTTATATGATGTACTATATTTGTTTTGTATGAACTCAGTTTGATTTGAAGTCTTATGAATGAACAATTATGGACATTATGTGTCATCTCGTTTGTTTCCTATATATTTTATATTGTTGCTTGTTATTTTTGATAATTTGACAAAATTCTTGAACACCCTGGAAATGTCAAACATAACATGCATATCATGCATCTCATGCATAACAGGTTTTTTGGCTGATATTCTTATCTTGATTCTACTTTTATTTAGCAAAGATTGCAAATCCGACGCTTAACCATTATTTCACGAGGAGTAATCAACGTCAACAAAGGAAGCAAGTGCAAGCTGATGCGGCAGTAATGAAAGTTCAGATGGAGACACAAATGGATCAGTTCATGGAGGTGATTACCAACATGAATCATGGTCAACAAGAACTGAGAACTATTGTCGAGGGGCCTCGTAATGAAGAAGAATATCCTGGGTTTATGCTCGAAGATATCTCTATGGGGAAGCCACGTACTACTTCTACTTTGAATGTCAACAGTTTGAATGTTAATGGTTACACTCATAACCAGGGTCTACATTTTAATCATGGTCAATTTCCATCTCCACCTCCACCACCTGGGCCGCATTTCATTATTGGCGAGATGTAGGGGCATCTGCATGTTAGGGGGAATCCTTGTATAACAGGCTTAGAAATGGATCGTAACGAGGATATGTATTATATGATTGGCAATGAAGAAATTTTCATAGCGGAAGACCAGAAATACCGTATACTAGAGGAAAAATTGAAGGCTATTGAAGGTTTAAGAATGTTGGGAATGGATACTACAGACTTGGGGCCGGTGCAAGGGGTGAGAATCCCACAGAAGTTCAAGGTCCCTATTTTAGATAAATACACTGGTGCCACCTACCCAAAGACTCACGTTAAAGCTTACTACCATAATATGTCAGTGTATTCTGAAGATGAGAGGTTTCTCATGCACTTCTTCCAAGCTAACCTGTCTGGGGCATCCCTGGAGTGGTATATGTAGCTTGAGACGACTTACATCAGGAATTGAAGGGTGTAATACGGTGGCAGAACCGACTGTTTAATACTGGTTTTGCATTTGTGTTCGCAAATGTTGTGGTAAGCAAGAGTCGCCATTGAATTTTCTTTTATCCAACAAAGGAAAGGGTAAAAATAACAGAAAAAGAACTTTCGAGATTATTTGAGTAAGGGGGTAGATTATGGAAAGGGAAGGTGTTAGCACCCTTTCCAGCCATAGTTTTCTACGGGCTCTTAGATGCTTAGCTCATTTGAAAAAAAATACCTTGTGCTTTGTGTGTTTTTAAAAAAGTATTTTGAAATGCCTTAGTGCGGCGATTTACTTTATGATAACTCTTGTATCAGTCCTCAAGAGTGTTGATAAAGCATTTGAAAATGTTTTGAAAGTTGTTTTGTGTAAGTGTGAAAAGTTTGTTTGAGCAAGCATCTAACAACTATCTACTTTACTCGAAAGTGTCGTTCTTTTCCTCCTTTCCTTTAGACAAGGCTAACCTACTATTAGTGAGTAGGTAGCCATAGTCGTTTGGATGCATGAGGGACATTCGTGGGTAATCGTACAGTCATAAAGGCAACATATAGAGACGCTTTAGCAATTTTGTTTAAGGGACTAGATCATTTACTGAAAGGCAACACCGGAGGGTCATCGAGGGACTATGATCTTTGGATCCGAGGGTCTTTGCTAAAGCGTCCTCACTTTCGAGGGACTTGACTGTTTTATTTTCCGAAGGCAACCAAAGTGGGAATACCCTAGAGGTGTATATGTGCAAGTGTGTTGTATTTAGTTATTTTTTTGTCTTTTGTGTTAGGTTTGGTAGCGTTGCTTTTATGTTCTCGCCATACAATCCTATTAGTCATACATCTAGCAGTTAATAATTGCAGTAATTAAAAGTGCAGAAATATAAACCCTAGCTATTACAAAGCTTCATGGAGAGGATTTATGTACATATCCTAAAATGGGGGAAATAAAAGTAGAGAATAAAGTCCTAACAATTACAACTCATTAGGCAATTACAAGAATATGGAACAGTTCGAAAGAACAATAACGCGCAAATTTGAAAACATGTCTAAAATCCTAATAATAAAATCCTTTTGTTTTATTTTTGATTTTTATGAAAAGAAAATAAATAAAAAAATTAAATTAAACCTAAATTCTAATTTATTTTAATTTTTGAGAAGAAGATGTTAAAATTAATTAATTAATTGTTTCAGAAATTAATTTAATTAATAAAACCTAATCCTAATTTTTATGATGATTTTTATTTTATTTTATGTTACGATAAAAAGATTAAAAGAAATAAAACAATTAAAACAAATAAATAAGGAAATAATGAACATGGGCCTTATGTGGAACAACAATGGGGGTGCACGTTTGAAAATCTATTAGGCCCATATATGCTGGCCCAATATCCTGTGTGAATCCCAAGTTATTGATTCATGAGGGTTCATCATGAGCGCTCAAGTCTGGAGCGATGGATCCTACATTGTAATGATCTAGTGGTAATGATCTGATGACACATGGTATGCGCGCCTGCCCCTGGAATACTGGATCTGCACAGAAATAAGTCCAAAAAAAGTATGCAAGAGGCAGGGATCGAATCCCTGCCCTTGAACACATGCAATGCCTTAAGCTTTTCGATTCTGCAGCTGGCACGACTTTACCTCCATTCGAATGAACATAAAACACTTCCTACAAAATAAACCAACATTAAAGGTCCAGGGGGACCTTACCCCCTCTAACTCGAACCCCCCAAATCCAATTCTAAGGTTTTCTTGGCCTGGACATCCCAAGCTTTGAGTTTAGAAGGAAATCTCAGACCCTGCCCTAACAATGCCATGATCTCATCTTGCGCCTATATCTGTATGTATCTTGTTAAACATGCACTAATGATGGTCATGAACACAAGTTAAATGATTAAAACAATAATATGTGATAAAAGTGTGGCTTCGATTTTACCACCCTTAACAATCAGAGATTTATGGATTTTGTGGCCTTGGGTGTGGATATGCTTGCTTAGGACCTGGTGTGGACTCCTGTATGTCTCAGGAACACGAATCTGGTGTTCGATTAGACTGGAGGAGCCTGCAAAGGGTGTTTCAAACTTTGACCACTTATGAGATTTTTGAGAATTTTGGTGTGGCTTATGAGGCAACGTGTATGTGTCGTCGTCCCCTTGACTTGTGTTGGTCTTGTATTTATAGGAGGTGGAGGAGACAAGAAAATGGGGAAAGAAACACAACCTTAAAGACCAGCCTCTAAACATGGCTTTGAAAATAAAATCAGACAAATTTAAAGATTGCCATTTAGAGACTTTTCATGCCATTTTGGAATCTGAATGAACCTGGACAGGTGACAATTGGCGCCTTGTATGAATTTGAACTGCTCATATTTTTCCTTATCAGAATGTCTTCGATCAGCCCCCAAGCATTAATCTCTTCGATGGCTGTGAGTTTGATTCAAATTGTTCATAATCTTCCTTATTAGAGCTTCTTAGATTAAGTCAACTTCTGCATTGATTGCTTGATTTTGTTGATATTCTTATCAAAAGATATCTTGTCCTGATATACCAATCGAAGGACACCTTGTTAACATTCCTTCGAAGTACACCTTATCCTTGCTCTTCAATTGGACCAAAGTTGTCTCCTTCGAATGGTTCCAATCCTTATCATTGTGGCTTCTTCAATTGAGCCCCTATTTTCCTTGGTAGCTTGATCTGAAACTCTTCAACTAGCCCAAACGAAAACTCCTTTCTGGCCAGTCGAAACTTCTCTTGTTACCTCCTTCAAATACAATTGTTTAGGGGGCTTGTGCCTGGAAACATGTTGGATTTTGGGCCAGCAAGCAACTTTGACCAAGAATCATCATAAGACAAACTTATTTTCAATAATTATATGTCTCCTTCGAATGGAACACATGTATATCCTTCGAATGGCCCTTTCGTGTGTCTTTCAAATAGCCCACATGTATGTCTTGTGCATTTTTCGAATAGGCCACCAATGTGTGCTCATAATGTGGCAATCATGTGCTGAAAGGTTCAGAGATACAGTCGACGCAAGAAGTTTCAAAGGGAACCATTGCCCAGTCGAAACTAGCACAAAGGAAGGCAATGCCTTTTGGATGCTAGAATGAGGGAGGCTATTGCTCTATGAATCTAAGGCTAGTTGAAAGGGTCTTGGCCTTGTGAATCGAATAAAATTGAAGAGGGAGCCTTTGGCTTGTGTGCTGAAGCCACGTACAGAGGGAGTATTTTTCTAGTACGCTGAAGGCAATCATGAAGAGGCCTTTGCCTAGTGGGTCGAAGGAAATCACGAAGAGGCCTTCGCCTAGACGGAGCTTGCATGGAGAAGGCCGCTACTGGAATGAAACTTGTGGACTAAAGCTTGCTCAAATGGGTCTTTAGATGTCCAATCGAAGTTTGTGTATAAGGGACTACTACTTTGTGAATCGAAGCAGGCATGTAGGAAGTTCTTGCCTTGTAAATCGAAGGCAAGCCTGTAGCAGCCAATGCATATTCAAAGCCTTGTGAATTGAACTTGATCGAAGGAGGCCCAACACCCAATCGAAGCTTGTGAATCAGGCTTGCGTTGAAGGAAGTCCAGCATCCAATTGAAGCTTGCTCAGATGCCAATCGAAATACCCTATTCAGATGCCAATCGAAATACACTTGATTATCTCAAAAAGTTTTATTTTCCTTAAGCAAGTGTTTGTAACCATCCAGGAAATATAAAATCTTGGAAAACATGAGAGGGCAAATTTTGGGGTACAACAGCTGCCCCTGTTTAATCTTCTTAAACCTGAAGATTTAGATTGGCTTGTTTTCCTTTCGTGATCTGAAGGTGGAAGATGATTGAACACTATAGTGCCAAGAAATTTGCACTCACATGATGTGATGATTGAGTGTGTGGGGAATGGGCTTAAAGATGCAATTTGGAAAAGATGACTGGGAGTTGTCGAAGATGAACTTAAAGATACCATCCAAAGTAGGTGCTGACTTCATAAGAGGTCCCTTTGTGGGGAATTCCTGTTCCTACTGTCTGAGGAGGAGTCCACTAGGAAAGGTTGATTTCTGTTGTTCTCCTGCTTGAGGGAAACTCATTGGGGAATATAGTCTAGGAACTTCAGTTGTCTAAGGATTTAATGAGGAATTATCTCTTGGCTAAAGATATGAAAGTTTGTTGTTTTCTGGTTGAACTCCAGGCTTCACAATAACTTGCTGGGGAGGATGAAATTAACCGTTATCTAGAAATGTATTAGAAGGAGCCTATGTAGGGCCGCTTCAGGATGAGTCTGTGTTAGACTAAAATTGGGGATATATGAGAAGGATCCTGTGTGGGGATGATTCAGGATGAGTCTATGTTAGACTGCATCTGGAAAGTTGAGAAGGAACCCGTGTAAGATTGCTTCAGCTAGTCGTGTAAATAGTTTTCCTGTCTGGTTTCAGGTATTAATATATGATCTGCTCATGTAGATAGTTTTCCTGGCTTGTTATAGGTATTAATCTATAATCGGTCGTCCACAGATAGTTGTCCTGGCTTGTTACAGGTATTAATCTGGAACTTGTTTTTGTTGGTCGTTGAGATAGTTGTCCTGGATGGTTTCAGGTTTTAATCTATGACATTAGAAAGAAAGATAGTTTTCATGGCTTGTTACAGGTATTAATCTTCAATCTGCTCATATAGATAGTTTTCCTGGCTTGTTACAGGTATTAATCTACAATCGGTCGTCCACAGATAGTTGTCCTGGCTTCTTACATGTATTAATCTGGAACTTGTAAATGTTGGTCAGATAGATAGTTTCCCTGTTTGATTTCGGGTGTTAATCTGTGGCCTACTGTATTTGTTAGTAAACCTGTCCTGCTTTGGGAGTTCATACCACTTGGTCGTGTAGATAGTTTCCCTGTCTGGTTTCAGGTATTAACTTTGACCTACTGTATAAGTTGATAGTGTTTGCCTGTCTGCTAATTTTAACCTGAAAAGGTAAAACCAGTTTCATGCGATGACATCATGTATGAATTGCATGATGCTCTCAAAATAAATGAGATTGTGATATATGCATTTGTTTTGCATATGCTATGATGTGTATAGAAATGATGTATGAATGCAATGTATGAACGCGTTAGTTGTTTTGTTGTTGTGTTTCAGAATTAGGGAAACTAAATCCCCGATTGTTCATGGGGATGAAGAATGTAGGTCTTCAAATATGTTTAAGTTAAATGTTGGGAGATAGATTTCTGTTGTTAGTGAAATAAACTCTGTTGGGAAAGGGAAACTCCGGGAATTTCTTGGGGAGTTTTTTGAAATTCGGTTGAGGAATCCCGAAAAGCTTGTGAACTAAGCTAAGGAATTCTTTGAGATGTCGGGTAAGTAATTGGAGATTCTTGTTCCGCCGAGGATATAAGAACACCTGACATCATTAGGCTGCATGCTGAGGATCTGGAAGTGACTTTATAGTAGGATGTTGTTGTACCCCAAAATTTTCCCTCTCATTTTACTCAACACATGTCCATTGATATCCCCAACTTGTCCTAGGATGACTAAGCATTGACCAGACAAATTACCCTCTTAAGGCAATAAGACTTAAGCTAGGGTTTCACTTCTCATCAAAATGGTTGAACTCCAAGGGCTTGAAATGTTTTCCATGGCCCTAATATATCCTCAAGATCATCCATGCCAAGTTTCATGCCTTGCACTACAAGTTTGCCCAGTCAACTACTCTAATGCCTAAAAATCAACTATACTAGGTCAAAAGTCAATTATGGCCCAAATACAGTCAAACATCAATATTTTTGGTCAACATCAACATTTTTAAGTATTATCCATCATATGATCAAGGGTTGATCATGATTCCTCAAGAAATGCTCCTAACTCATCAAAAGTCAAAAATTGCAAATTAGGGTTTCTATAGGAAAAGTCAACCAAAATTTTGACCAAACATAACTTTCTCATACTTTATCAGAAATTTTCCAAACAAGGCTCAAATTGAAGAGAATCCAATTCCCTACAACTTCTCTTCAGCCCCCAAGTTCAATAAATGCCTCAATTAAAAGATACAAGCTCATACATTATAGGTCCTTTCTAAAAGTCAACAAAAACACCTTTTGGGTCAAAGCTCCTTACATGAACATGGAAGATCCAATTTAAATGAAACCGAAAGGGTTGTTTAGAGGACATCCTAATCTCTCTAAAAAGTCCAAGAACACCCTCACATGGTTAAAATTAAGAGAGATATGCATTGTGAAAGTTGACCAATTTTTGGAAAAGTGCATGAAGCCAATATTGACCAAACTTGAATTTTTTTCCAAATGGGCCCATCTTTTCATGTTTGAAACATGTTCATACCATGGACCACAACCTTTGAGTTCACTATTATATTATTTTATTATTTATATTATTTATTTTGATATTTTATTCAATAAAGTGCAAAATTAAATAAATTAAATAATAGAAATAATGGAAGATTTGATTTGAAATCTTTTTCTTATCAAATAATGGGCAAGATAGGCTGGCATATCAAGAGAAAACGCATGGGACAAAAGGATAAGGAGATATTATTGTTTTAGAAAGTTTTAAATCAAATCCTTATGATTTTAAAAACATGATTATAATTGATTCTTTTGGCTCTTGTTTTAACCTAATGGGATTCACTATATATGCATGACAATATGCCAAGCCAAAGGGATGCGCAGCTGCTGCCAAGAACCCTAACAAAGATTTCAAAAAAAATTCTAAAACTTGTGAAATTCGAAACACCTCTGGTAAGCCATCCTCCGTCCAATTTAAACTCTCCATCATACTCCTGAAGGTCCCAGGAGTTCGTCCCTATCAATCTCCAGGCCTGCAACACTCTCAAACGCTCAGATCAAGGGTCACCGGTTTGGATATTTTTCTTGAATTCCAAAGTATTACATACTCTAATTAAATCGTTTCTATGTCCATATTAATGTTTTCACTGATGTTCATGAATGTTTAGAGCCATCACATGGTTAGTTTGATGCAGGAATGAAGCTTTGCCATTGTTAGGGAAAAGTTTCAGGCGAGTTATTTATCTCCCTATACAGGGACTTTTAGACCAAAAGACCACCTCCATGGAGTTTGCAGCCTACGAAATAGGAGGTAGGCAAGATCTGGGGTTTTGATTCTATGTATTTTGTTGTTTGAATTTTTTCAAGGGCCGATGAAGAAGACCAGAGGGTAACTCCAGCGTCCCTGAATTCCATGGACTTTAGTCAACACTGGCGTGGCCTGTTAGCATTATGTGATTGGTTGTTTCAAATCCCCAGGGGCCCATCTCAGCGCGCTCTTTGACACCTCACCATAATCCACTTATTTCATATATATATTATTATGCTTATTTGTATAAATGAATTGACCATTGGCTCAGAGGGCAAGAGTGAAGGGTGTTAAGGCATTGCATGTGTGGGAGGTCAAGGGTTTGACCCTTGCCTCCTGCATATTATTTTTCTGATTTCTACTTGCATACTCAGTGCCCCAGGGTTAAGCATGTACACCCTGTACTGGCCTATCGTCACCATTGGATCTCTTTAGTGCCAGATCAAACGCTCCAGCTCCAAGTGTGCAAGATGGACCTTCCAGAAGCCACAACACCAAATCACACGCAAGGGGTTATTAGGCTTGTTGACCTGGGCCTTAAAAATCCAATCAGCACCCCCCAAAATGCTTCACAACATGAGGCCCATTCTATTTCTTCTTTATATTGTTTTTTGATTTCTTTATTTTAATTGTTTTAAATTTAGTTTTTTCATTTAATCATAAAATCAATAAAACCATAAAAAATAGAATTAGGTTTTTTATTAAAATTAATTTTGTAAATTAATTTAATTAATTATTTTGACTTGTTTCTTTTAAAAATAAAATCAATTAGAATCTAGGTTTAAATTGCAAAATCTTTTTTCTTCAAAAACATAAAAAATATTAGTTTGTTAGAATTAATTTTTTTAATTAATAATTTTTTTCCAAATTAATTAATTACCCTTTTTGTCATTTAACCTTTTTCCAAATAAAAACAACAAAAATCTTTTCTCTTAACCTAGGCGCGTTTTAGGGTTTAGGTGCTTTGTTATTCCTCGCGTGTTTATTATTTCTGCTATATTATTTTTTCATTATGTAATTGCGCCCGGTTTGTAATAGTTTAATTAGGGTTTTAATTCCGCATTTTTAATTTTCAGTCACTAATTATGTAATTGCACCAAAGCCTTGTAATATTTAGGAATTCTATCTTTCTGCCATTTATTTTCCCACACGATAAACTGCTTAGATGAATGTTTAATAGGTCTGCCTGAAAGATAATGATTAATTGAACCTAGATAACCCTAATTGTGCAAGATAAAATATCTGAAAAAAGCACACTGCCGCACACTTGCACCCCTAGGGTGTTACCCCACTTGGTTGCCTTCGGAAACAATGGTCATGTCCCTCGAAACGTAGGGATACTCTTAGCAAAGACCCTCAATGTTGTACCCCAAAATTTTCCCTCCCATATTTCTCAAGACATTTCAAGAATTATCTCCAAGTTGTTCAAGATGGCTCAAGAGTTGGACAGTCAAATCACCTCATAAGGCAGTCAATTCAAAATTAGGGTTTTGTGTTGCATCAAGGTCCTCACATCCAAATGGTCTCAAATGCTCCCCAATGTCCTAATATGTTCTCAAGTTCATCCATGTCAAATTTCAAGCCTTGCAGAGAAAGTTTTGTCAGTCAATTGCTCAAGAAGTCCAAAAATTGACCGTGCTAGGGCAAAAGTCAACTGTGACCTACAAATAGTCAAACCTCAAGATTTTTTGTCAACATTCTCATTTTGAAGTATAATTCATCATTTGATCAAGGGTTGATCATGATTCATCAAGGATTGCTCAAGATTCATCAAGATTCAAAAGTTGCTAAATTAGGGTTTTGTAGGAAAAGTCAACTCAACTTTGACCAAGCATAACTTTCTCATACTTTACGCGAAATGACCCATCCAAAGCTCATTTTGAATAGGATGCAATTTCCTACAATCCATATTCACACCCAAGATCATGAAATGAACTCACAAGAAGTTACAAATTTGGACATTATAGGTCATTTTTGAAAGTCAACAAAAACACCTTTTTTCCAAAGTTTATAACTTGCGAATGGAATATCAAAATGAGATGAGACCAAAAGGGTTGGTTATAGGACATCTCAAGGTTTCTAAAAAGTCAAAGAACACTTCCAAAAGTTCAAAATTAAAGAAGTTATGCATTGTTGAAGTTGGGCATTTTTCCCAAATTGCCACAAGTCAACTATCCTCAAAACTCCAATTTTTGACAAAAGGGCCCACTTTTTCCCACTTGATTTGGTCTTACCACACCACACATGTGTCCCATCTTAAATTTCATGGCCATTCATTTATTTTTCTATTTTATTTAATTTTATTGAATTAATTCATTTTAAATCAATATTAATTCAAATAAAATCCAAAATTGATAGAATGATATCTTTGTGATTGGTATAGACTTCAATTATCATCATGAACCAAATCAAATTCGTATCAAGCTTTGTTATGCACAAAAAATCAGATTTGGTACAATTATGGAAAGATTATCAATGGTGATCATATCAAATCCCAAACCTTGAATGCACATGGATTGAAAGCCCAACTCTTGACCTAATTCATTCCATTATACCCACACAAGCTATACACATCAAGAACACAACCTGAAACTGCAAGAAACGGGCAGACAAAACTTGAGAAAAAGCTTGAAAACTTGGAATCTGAAATCAACATTAGAGCACGATTCAGTCCAAAAGCTCCACATAGCCTTCTAGCCTGGCATTCACTGAAGCCAAAGGGATCAAAATAAAGCCTTGAAGCAGCCCCAAACTCGTTGTAAGTGCCCACGAACATAGCTCTGAACATGGAATCGTGAATCCATGTTCTTGCATCTTTTTGCCATTCTTTTTGTACAATCGTGCTTAACATCAAATTTCCAACATGTCTGCATTATTCAATTTTGTTTTCATGGCCCATAATCTTAGTTCCGAAGCTAGGGTTCTTGTTATTGTTTTTTTAGGCATTGTTGATACAGGCAAAATCAAGACAAATAATTGGTACATGGATGATTAGGGTAGAGGGACGAACATGATGATGGTCCCCATTTTCATTTTCATGGCCTGTAGTGCATTTTAGAATGAACCTAGAGATGTTGCTAAAGACTCAAATCCGCAGGAAATAAACCAGGTTGTTCAAGTAAGAAGACGACCACGCGTCCTCTCCCAATTGGCTAGTTCAAATTATTGGCGCTTATTTTTTTTATTCCAGGCCTAGTGTGTTTTTTTATATATAATGCTTAATGTTTATTTTAATAACAATAGAACACGCTGGTTGAGTTGACAAGCAGGTCAGTATGTTGTCTAATGGGACCTGGGTTCGAATCCCAGGTCCCCCAAAACTTTTATTTGATTTTTCTCCAGGTAATTGAGTGTGCTCTCCAAAGCGTTAGACAACCATATGCCTACAAGATCAACCTGCCAGATGGCCTCCAGGCCAGATCTGATGGACAGGAATGAGGGACTATCATATGCCCAAGTCAACAAGCACACACTGGATGGGAAAGGTCAAAGCAGGCTTGAACGTTAATGGGCCTAAAAATTGCTGAACAACACTCAAATCAGGCCCAACACCCCCCTATTTGGTTATTTCTTTTCATATTTCACTTTTTTTATTTAATTGTTTTTATTAATTATTATTATTATACTAACCAATTTATTTTGCCTAATAAAATCAGAAAACAAAAAATATAATATTTTTATTTATTAAAACTAATTTCATTATTTTATTTTTTGTAAATAAATATTAACATAATTTATTTAGTTTTAAATAGGTGTAACATTTAACATGTTTGCAATAAATTAAAATCAATTTAGAATATTAGGTTTTTAATAATTTTAATCATTTTATTTTTGTTTCCTTAAATTTTCTAAAACCCAATAAAAAATATATTTTCATTAATTAATTCATTTAATTATTAACCTAGATCTAATTTCCATTTAATTCAAAATAACAAAAAATATGCTTTCTTTTAAAAAGGGGTCAAAACCCTAAAATGCGTTGATCTAATTTTCTCGCACGCGTCTTATTTCATCCAATATTGTAATTGCTTCCAGTATGTAATAGTTTCAATAGGAATTTTAATTATTTATCACTTTTATTTACTTTCTGCAATTTAAATTAAAGGGTTGTTTTTGGCGATGTAAATACCCGACGCCTTGTAATAGTTTAGATTTACTTTCCACAAATTTAATTTCTGTAACTATTAACTGTTAGATGTTTGATAACTAGGCAATGCATGACAAGATCAATATTTAACCTAAAATCAACATAGCTCACCCATAACATGTACAGATAAAATTAACCGAAATAACACACTCGCACATGCGCACTCTTAGGGTACACCTCACTTGGTTGCCTCGAACATGGTCATCGAGTATAGGAAGTTTTAGAGGTCGTCCTATTGTCCAAAGATCATAAGTTGCCTCGAAACGATTTCCTCGGAAAAAATGATCTAAGACATTAGGGTTACCACTAAGGCGTCCTAACATTGCTTTAGTGACCACACGTCCCTTAACCGAATTGACCTGAAAACTCCAACGACGATGCCACCTACTCCTCAATAGTGGGATAGCATTGTCTAAAGGACATTAGCACAGTTTAATTCCCTTTTCGAGTAGGTAGATGGTTCTTAAGTACTTGCTCCTTTTAAAACAAAACAAAACTTTTCGCACTTACACTCCTTTCAAACAAAGATTTTTTTTCAAACCCACAAACACAAAGAAAAGAAAATTTTGAAAACACAATGAGCAAGTACCTAAGAGCCCGTGGATAACCACGGATAGAAAGGGTGCTAATACCTTTCCTTTCTATAATCTACCTCCCAAACCCGAGAAATATCTCAAAAAGGAATTTTTCTGTGCTTTTGTCCTTTCCTTGTTGGATAAAATAAAAGACGGTGGCGACTCTTGCTTACCGCGACATTTTGCAAAAACAAACGCAAACGTGAACCAGCATTCCAAAACAGTCAGTTCTCATTCCCACCGATCACAGAATTGGCGACTCTGCTGGGGAATATTCTAATAAGTGAGGTGTACCTTAGGATTAGATCATTGTGTTTTCAATTGTATGCTTTGTATGCTTTAATTTTGTGGGCTTGTATCGGAGTTCTATAGATCCTAACCCGGATTTGGGGATACCCTTTAGGTAAGTAGCAATAAACTGTGAGGGATCTGTACGGCGTAGACCGATACGGATGAAGCAGTAGCTACGTTGGTGTGGCACTTTAGTCTGTACCGATATCCCTTGTGTTGGAACGATGAGAATATGGGTCTTCTAAGGGGTCATTAAGCACCAACTAACCTTAGAACCTTAAATTGACCAACTTGGCCATAGAACAGTAGCAGTATGCTACACTCATTGAGACTAAACTCTCGCGATGATTCCGGCTGCAAGAAAAGGTTGCTAAACTGGAATTATAACCGATTGAGGGTAGTCAGTGATATTGAGATCCTCTAGAACCCGGTTACTATTTTTAGGATAGGTTTAAACCAACTGAACTGAAAGAGGGTAGTACCTAAGCTCCATGCCAGCCTGAAATCTAAGGGCTCTCAGTGTGACTTGTGTGCCTTTACCATGTTTGCTATTTGTGGATACTTGTGGTTTGCTTACTATCATGACATCATGACATCATAACATTGCATACATCTTACATAAGGACTAACCTATTTCAAAGACAGGAGGGTTTCATCTTTGCTCTGTTTTATAGGTCATCATGATGCCCATGTGTAAGAATACTATCCCGATCAACTTTGTCCAAGTCCCTACCTTGCTTAAAGAGTTGGTTGCCAAGATGCCTGACACTACTTCCTTCATCAGGAGGCATGGTTCTCTTCTCAGTTTGGTCATCTCCAAATTGGATGAGCAGATGATGAGTGTCCTGGTCCAGTTCTATGATCCGCTGTACCATTGTTTCACTTTCCAGGACTTCCAGCTGGTTCCCACCCTAGAAGAGTTCTCTGAGCTGCTCGGTATCTCTATTTTGGAGCAGACTCCGTTTACTGGTTGGGAGAAGACCCTTAGGCCCGAAGAAATTGCTGCAGCCCGTCATTTGACTAAAGATGAGATGATGGCTAATTGGGAGACTAGGAGCGGAGCTAAGGGCTTTCTGACTAAGTTCTTGGTTGGCAAGGCTAACTACTTCTGGGATAGCCTAGACTTTAAGGCGTTCGAGGATATTCTGGCTCTTCTGATTTATGGCTTGGTATTATTTCCGAATCCTGACACTTTTGTTGATGTGAATGCCATAAAGATCTTCATTTCTCAGAACCCGGTACCCACTCTCTTGGGTGACATTCTTCATCAGCTCTATGCTCGTACTGCCCGAAAGCGGGGAACCTTGATGTGTTGTGCTCCTTTATTATCGAGGTGGTTTATTTCGCACCTCCCTAAGTCAATGCTAAGGAACAAAGAAGGAATGGGCTGGGCTTATAGGGTGATGTCTCTTTCTCATAATGACATTATATGGACTCTCAAAGGTATGGATGAGGTGACTATCATTGATCGCTGTGGAGAGTATCCCAATGTTCCCCTGCTAGGAACCCATGGAGGAATTTCTTACAACCCATGTTTAGCTCTCCGTCAATTTGGAAGAGCCAGAAGAGAAGGACCTCATGATATGTTGATGCCTCATATCATCTTTGATTTTCAGGGAGATAGCGACGATCAACGTCATAGATTTATAAGGGCTTGGGACAGAGTTCACCAATCTGATCCACATGAGTTGGGTCCAAAGACTTCTCTGCCAATGGAGCCATATCTCAGATGGGTCCGCATCCGTGCCCAGAAGCTAGGTATGCCATATGAAGTTGTCTGGCCAGTCACTCTTGAAGTTTCTAATGAAGAAGGGGTTCTTCCAACCGTTCTCCATCCTTATATGCCCACTGATATTGGGGCACTGAAGAGGTCTTGGATGCAGTTGAGGGAAGAACGGGATTCTTATCGGGAGAAGTTCAACGAGCAGGAGAAGAAGATCCATAGGTTGACTAGGCAGTTAGAGAACGAGCGGATTCTCAACGATTATGTCTGCACTGATAGGAAGAGACCATGAGAGCATTGATGGACCTTTGATGATTTCCTTTCCAGTTTTTGTTTACTTTTCAGTATTTCCATTCTTGTAACGCCTTAAGGGAAATTTGTTGAAAAATTTAAATTTTGAAGTTTAAATCTAATAAAGTGTGTTTCCTTTCTTGTTTACAAATTTTAATCCCGATTGTCTTTGAAATCATAAATCATACGCATTTCATCCCATGCACTTCATAAACAGGTAACCTTTACAGGTCTCTTATCTTCTTTGCTGTTTATTTCAGCAATCATCATGTCTACTAAACCTTCAACTGAGCAAGCTATCAAGGCCCTCCAGGCCCAGAATGCCCAATTTCAAGAGTTGTTCATGAATCTAGCCAAGGGTCAGCAAGACCTGAAGACCTTGATTCTGAAAGAGAAGAAGAAGAAGAAGAAGAGGACCATCCTGTTTAACACAGGACACAGGTTTGGGAACAGGCTGCAGAATGAAGTTGATCTGACCACCTCATCTGGAGGGAAATATAGTCCACAAGAAAGGAGGGCTCCTATCCCTATGGTCTCCGACAACGAGACGGACTACGATGAAGAACAGTATCCTCATGCTGAGGATAAATACAAATAACTGGAAGACCGTTTGAACGCTATGGAAATTCAGAAGGTTCCCGGTCTAGACTTCGGAGATCTAGGTCTATCATCTGGGGTGGTGATTCCCCACATATTCAAGGCACCAACCTTTGCCAAGTATGACGGAGTTTCCTGTCCAAAGCTGCACCTCCAGTCATATGTGAGGAAGATCCAGCCTTACACTGCTGATAAGAACTTATGGATCCATTTATTTCAAGATAGTCTCTCAGGGACTCAACTTGAGTGGTTCTATCAGTTGGACGGAGCCAGTATCCGCAGTTGGGAAGATTTGGCTACTGCATTCTACAGGCAGTATCAGTACAACTCCGACCTCGCTCCTACACGTACCCAACTCCAAGGTATGTCAATGGGAACGGGTGAAGGATTCAAAGATTATGCTCAAAAGTGGAGGTACCTCACCGGAAGAGTACAACCACCCTTAGTTGATCGGGAACTTGTTGATATGTTTCTGGGGACCCTGTCTGGTCCATTTTTCAACCACTTGATTGTAAGCTCTTCATCTGGGTTTACAGATCTTATTTTGACTGGTGAGAGAATTGAAGCTGGTATTAAGGCTGGGAAAATCAGAAGGGTGCTTCATCAAGCACCGAGAGGAAGCCATTTAAGAAAGAGTCCAGTGATGTCTACAGTGCAAGAAGACATAATAGACCTGAACATCGCCAAGTTGTCAATGCGGTTGTTATTTCAAAACCTGCTGGTGCTCCTCAGTACAGCAATCAACAAAAGGACGAGAGACTTAAGACGAAATTCACTCGTCTCAGCATGACCTTATCTCAGATTCTGCCATAGTTGTTGAAGACTAATCTGGTGACTCTAAGGGAAGCCCCAAAGAATTCAAATACAACGTCACCAAGGTATAACCCTAACGCCCGCTGTGCTTATCACTCCGATAGCCCGAGGCATAATACAGATGATTGTTGGAGTCTGAAAAGTAAGATACAAGACTTAATTGATGGAAAGGAGATTGAGTTTGAGGCGCCCGAAAGGCCTAATGTTGTGACTGCTCCCATGCCTAAACATGGAGTGAACGCTGTAGAGGAAGACTTATTTGTAGTTTCTGTGGATGACATTATTATCCCTCTGATGACTGTCAAGAAGAACCTGTTGCTAGCCGGTTTATTTCTGGGCTGTGACGAAGGTTGCCATATGTGTTCTGTTTTACCTATCGGTTGCCCATTCCTGAAGTCAAGTATCTAAAACCTGATGGACAGTAAAGAGATCCTGTTTGAGAAGACTGTTGTTCCGTCAGTTCATTCTGAAGAAGTTGCCATTATTACCATTTTCGACAATTCTTCCAAGGATCCCTCGAGGAAGCCTGTTAGAATTACATCTGTTCCGAAAATCGCACCTGTGATCATCACTGTTCCGGGGCCCATCCCCTACACCTCTGATAAAGCTGTCCCTTGGCACTATGGGGCTGATGTTTATGTTCATGGAGTTAAGCATGAGTTGAATGTTGATACTGATGTCAGCAACATTACTGGACCTGCTAAAGTCACTCGCATCAGTAGACTTTTCTCACCTGATATCGTTCCACCAACTGTCCGAAGACCTGTTGTCATCACGCCTGCAAGTGCACCTGCCACTATTCCTGATCAAGTCCCTATTCTTACCCCTGTCTCCGAGTCATCTGACGCTCGAGGCAAAGGGATCACCACTAATGTGCCTGCCCAGACGGAGGCACCGAAGACAATTATTGTTGAAGCTTCCAAACAGGAGATGGAAGAGATTTTGAAGATTATTAAGAAGAGTGATTACAACGTAGTTGAGCAACTGGGGCAAACCCCATCCAAGATTTCTATGTTGTCACTATTGCTGTGCTCAGAGGCCCATGCCAAGGCTCTGATTACCTTTCTAAAGACTTCCCACGTGTCACAAGAGACGTCCGCTGATCAATTTACAGATTGCATGGCCAATTTAACTGCTGACAATGGATTGGGTTTCTCAGACGCCGATTTGACTACCAACGGGGAAAAATCATAACGATGCCCTGCATGTCTCCATTGAATGCAGGGGCACTACTCTTGCACATGTATTGGTTGATACCGGTTCCTCATTGAACGTATTTCCTAAAAAGGCTCTAGACCGGCTGGATTGCAAAGGGTTGGAGCTAAAACCAAGTAACATCGTTGTCAGGGCCTTTGACGGGTCTAAAAGGATGGTGCACGGAGAAGTTGATATTCCAATTAAAGTTGGTTCTCAGGTCTTCAATTCTATGTTCTATGTGATGGACATTAGGCCATCCTACTCTTGTTTGCTGGGTCGTCCATGGATCCATAAAGCTGGGGCCGTAACCTCAACGCTCCACCAGAAGTTGAAGTACCCGGTCAAAGGGAAGATTGTGACAGTACAAGGGGAGGAAGAGTACATGGTCAGCCACCTCAACTCGTTCAGATACGTAGAGATGGATGGGGAGTCCATTGAGACCCCATTTCAGCACTTTGAAGAGGTTCCCCAAACACTGGCATCAACTGAGACTTTAGTTGAAGATTCTCCTATGAAGATGGATTCCTTAAAAGATGTCCGGGCTGTTATTGAGAAGGGTGAGTGTGCAAATTGGGGCTGACTCCCTGATTTTACACAGAAGACTAACAAGTTTGGTTTGGGTTTCACTGCAGAAGCTCAAAAGGCTGTTCAAAGTGCAAGGATCGGAAGACCTCCCGTGTTCATCAGCAACTTGGGAGTAAATTCCATTGAAGATGATGTGGAAGAGTCTGAATTCGACAGCTGGATCTACCCTACGACCGACGGTGGACCAAGCAACTGGACAGCAAAGGACTTCATCCCTATTACTTTTGTTACCCAGTAATGAAACTTTTGTTTTGAATTTGTAATAGATAATGTCTCAAACTTTATGGCCCGGTGTGTTACCCGGGGCACCGTGGCTTCATTTGTGAGGGCTTTTGTGTGTCATCTTCATATATCATTAATAAAAGCATTGGACGTTCTTGCATTTCAAATTTTGCGCTCCTTATTTTTCTTTATTATATATTGCAAAACAGCTATTTTACACACACTCACATATACAGGTCCACATCCACTCTGGATCTCACTGGTAACGACTCTGCTACTGCCAGTTATGACTTCGAAAATTCGATCAACTTAGCCGAAGACGAAGGTGAAGATGATTACGAAGTGCCTGGTGAATTTGCAATACTGCTACTCCAGGAAGAGAGGGCCATTCAACCACATCAAGAGCCAGTGGAAACAGTGAATCTGGGTACTGAGACAGACAAGAAGGAAGTCAAGATCGGTGCAAATCTGGAGCTTAGTGTGAAACAGCGGTTGATTCAGATGCTGCATGACTATGTTGAGATCTTTGTCTGGTCTTACGAAGATATGTCTGGTTTGGACACTGACATTGTGGTTCATCATCTGCCTACCAAGGAAGAATGTCCTCCCGTAAAATAGAAGGTCCGCCGAATGCGCCCAGAGATGTCTGAGAAGATCAAGGCTGAAGTTATGAAACAGTTTGACACCGGTTTTCTAGCAGTCACTTCTTACCCTCAGTGGGTGGCCAATGTGGTTCCTGTGCCGAAGAAGGATGGGAAGGTCCGAATGTGTGTTGACTATAGGGATCTGAACAGGGCGAGCCCCAAGGATGATTTCCCTCTACCTCATATCAACGTTCTGGTTGACAATACTTCTCAGCACAAGGTCTTCTCCTTTATGGATGGATTCTCCGGTTATAATCAGATCAAAATGGCTCCCGAAGACATGGAGAAGACCACCTTTGTTACTCAGTGGGGTACCTTTTGCTACAAGGTCATGGCTTTTGGGTTGAAAAATGCTGGGGCAACGTATCAACATGCCATGGTTGCTTTGTTTCATGACATCATCCATCATGAGATTGAAGTATACGTCGACGATATGATTGCAAAGTCCCAGACTGAAGAAGAACACCTTGACCATCTACAGAAGCTATTTGACAGGTTGAAGTTGTACAAGCTGAGGTTGAACCCGAACAAGTGCACCTTCGGGGTAAGGTCTGGTAAACTACTGGGTTTCATCATGAGCGACAAAGGTATTCAAGTTGAACCTGCCAAGGTGAAAGCTATACAAGAGATGCCAGCTCCCAAAACAGAGAAAGAGGCCAGAGGCTTTCTGGGACGGCTGAACTACATTGCCCGATTCATCTCACACCTAACTGCTACTTATGAGCCAATCTTCAAGCTACTGAAGAAAGATCAAGTGGTACGTTGGAATGATGAATGCCAGGCTGCTTTCGAGAGGATCAAAGAGTATCTCCAGGAGCCACCTATTCTGATGCCACCAGTTGAAGGGAGACCTTTGATCTTATACTTGACTGTGCTTGATAACTCAATGGGGTGTGTGCTGGGTCAACATGACGAGTCTGGCCGAAAAGAGCATGCTATTTATTACCTTAGCAAAAAGTTTACCGACTGTGAGACCTGATACTCATTGCTCGAGAAAACTTGTTGCGCTCTGGCATGGGCTGCTCGCCGGATGAGACAATATATGTTAACTCACACCACTTTGTTGATATCAAGGATGGATCCAATCAAGTATATCTCCGAGAAGCCTGCCTTGTCCGGAAGAATAGCAAGATGGCAGATGATCTTGACTAAGTATGACATCCAGTACACAACTCAAAAAGTAATCAAGGGAAGTGTATTGGCAGACCATTTGGCACATCAGGCAGTGGATGATTACCAGTCTATGAACTTTGAATTCCCGGACGAGAATATCATGTTGATAACTGATTGTGAGACACCTGGACCGGATGAAGGACCTGAGGAAGGATCCCGATGGTCTATGTACTTTGATGGAGCTTCGAACGCTTTGGGCAATGGCATTGGCGTTGTGATCATATCTCCTAAAGGCTCTCATACTCTGTTCACCGCCCGACTATGTTTCAACTACACCAATAACATGGCGGAGTATGAAGCATGCATTATGGGTCTTCGAGCAGCAATTGACTTGAGGATTAATTTTCTAAGTGTCTTCGGAGATTCCGCTCTCGTGATCAGTCAGATCAAAGGCGAGTGGGATATGAAACACCCAAACCTTATTCCTTACAAGGAGTATGTATTAACCTTGCTTCCCCATTTCGAGGAGATAACCTTTGAACACTTCCCTAGAGAGGAGAATCAGTTGGCGGATGCGCTGGCTACGATGTCTTCTATGTTCAAAGTCAATTGGGACAACGAAGCTCCCCAAATCATTATTGAAAGATTGGACGAACCTGCACATTGTTGTCATCTTGAGACTGAGGGGGTAACAGAAAAGCCTTGGTATCATGAGGTGAAGAGGTACCTTGAAGCTCAAGAATACCCCGAGGGTGCATCTGTTAATGATAAGAAGTTTCTGAGGAGGTTCACGGTGAAGTTCTTCATCAACAATGGCATTCTTTACAAGCGTAACTATGATTCAACTTTACTGCATTGTATGGATAAGAGTGAAGCAGAAAGGATCATGGCAAAGCTGCATGAAGGTACTTTCAGAACTCATTCCAGTGGACATACCATGGCAAAGAAAATCCTTCGGGCAGGATATTATTGGTCCATAATGGAAGCCGACTGTTATCAGCATTCTCGGACATGTCATAAGTGCTAAGTCTATGCTGATAAAGTGCACATACCTCCAGTTCCTCTGAACGTCTTGACGACACCTTGGCCTTTTTCAATGTGGGGCATTGATATGATCGGCGAGATCAGACCTACGGCATCCAACGGGCATCGTTTCATCCTGGTAGCTATTGATTACTTTACGAAGTGGGTTGAAGCAGCTTCCTTTGCTACTGTAACCAAGAACGTCGTAGCACGGTTTATTGGGCACAATCTGATTTGTCGATACGGTGTACCAGAGAGGATCATTATAGACAATGGTACCAATCTCAACAACAAGATGATCACTGAGCTCTGCGAGAAATTCAAGATACAGCATCATAACTCTTCTCCCTACCGGCCGAAGATGAATGGGGTTGTCGAAGCAGCTAATAAGAATGTTAAGAAGATTGTGCAGAAGATGACAGTAACATACAAAGACTGGCACGAGATGTTACCGTTTGCTCTTCACGGGTACCGTACCTCAACACGAACGTCAACAGGGGAAACACCCTATTCCTTGGTTTATGGCATGGAGGCAGTCTTGCCTATTGAAGTTCAGATACCCTCTCTTCGAATCATGAAAGATGCAGGTTTGAGCGAAGATGACTGGATTCAGACCCGGCTTGATCAACTGAACATAATCGAGAGAAGAGACTCACTGCTATTTGTCATGGTCAGACATACCAAAAAGGAATGATCAAGGCATTTAACAAGAAAGTCAGACGACGAGAGTATCAAGTTGGGGACCTGGTAATCAAGCGCATTATCTTACCTCAAGGTGATCCCAGGGGAAAATGGACCCCTACTTATGAAGGGCCATTTGTGGTTAAGAACATTTTCTCAGGAGGAGCTATGATTCTAACCACCATGGATGGTGACGACCTTCCTCACCCTATCAATGCAGACATAGTAAAAAGATACTACGCATAATCAAAGACCCGCTAGGTTGACTGGCCTAGGAAAAAATAAGGGCTTCCCGGTGAACCAAAATGGTTCGGGCAAAAATAAGGGATGAAAATAAAAAAAATCTGTACACCCGGCAAGTCGAAAACCTGAAAAGGCGGCTTGGGCAAAAATGGGTATCCCGATGGACTGAAAACCCGAAAGGGCAGTCCAGGAAAAATTTAGGGATCAAAGCGTAACACTATGTCTCATTGGATCACCTCGCATCCAGACTTCGGTATCGACTATCAGGCTCGGACGACATTAATCAATCAGATTCATCTTCAACTAAGCAGCAAAGTGATGAGATGCTTGAAGATATAAGGTAATAGCAGACTTGGAATCCAGTGGGATTATTCACATAGCTGTTTTGTTTCCTTTTCACAAATTGTATAAATTCTATTTGTTCGGCGGCGTTCTCCTACTAGGACGTCAGCCTCTTGTACAAAAACGCCTATTTTCAGGCCAAACTTCAAAATCAATAAAAATTCATTTTTAGACAAATTTCTTTTTTCCTTTATCTGTTTTGTTTTGCAAAGAACTTCCAAAGTTCCTTTTTTGATATATGCATTTGACCTTAATTGCTGATCATAAATATTTACATATGAAACAAAGGCGAATTACTGGCAATATCAGAAACAGGGGCAATAAGAATTATCCAAACTGCGTAGTTGCTCTGTCCACCAGGTACCAAGATAGATTCAGCTGAAGGATATGGCTAAGATACCTCCACTCCCTGCAGGGTAAGACAGTGATAATAGCTCTCTCAGCTGAAACTGGCAACCATGAAGGAATCAACAATACTCTCCCCAAGTAGAGTTCATCCACCATCAGCGCTAAAAAGGTTTGGTATCCCCAGAAGGTCTTAATATTCCTCAGCGGAGTATAAAGATATTCCCCAGCAAGCATAAAATCATCCCCAGTGTGATGCGGTGGGAGAACTGACTTGAGGTTTTGCGTTTGTATTCGCACTTGTTCGGTTTAGCAAGAGTCGCCACCGACTTTTTATTTATCCTAAGGAAAGGTCAAAAAGCACAGGAAAGACCTTTGAGATGTTTTTGTGGGTTCGGGGGGTAGATTATGAAAAGGGAAGGTGCTAGCACCCTTTTCATCCATGGTTATCCATGGGCTCTGAGTTACTTGTTTTAGATCACTTGCCTTGCTTTTCAATTGTTTGAAATGGTGCTTTGTGTGTGTTGTTTTTGAAAATGTTTTGAAAAAGATGTCATGTCTAGGCAACCATTGTAATGACTCTTGTTTGAGTATATGCAAAGGTGTTTGTCTTTTTGAAAAGATATTTTAATGTTTTTGAAAGTTGTGTTGTGGAGTGTGTTTTGAAAGTAGGCAAGTGTGTTTTGCAAGTTTGATCAAGTAACTAAGAGTTTGTCTACCCTAATTTACTCAAAGATCTTTCTTATGCTTTTTAACCCTTTTAACAGTGTTGTTTCACCATTGTATTTGGTGAACAACCTTGCGTTAGGATGTTAACGGGACGGGTGCGGGTCATCGTATAGACCATGAATGCAACGGTGCCAAGTGTCTTTGGCAATTTTTCTTGAAGGGACTATGATCTTTTTTTTAGGAAACTTCGAAAGCATCGTCAAGGGACTATGATCGTTTGATTTGTTTTTGTTTTGCCAAAGTAATTGACATGCAAACATGGCCCATTTTTGAAGGCAACAAGTGGGATTACCCTAGGGGTGCAAGTGTGAATTGTGTATTTGATTTTCATGCATTTATCTTTGTGTTTAGGTTATCTAGCGGTTGATTTTGAATCTTCACATACAAACCCTAATTACTATACAATATATAGAAAGCGATAAATTGCGGGAATTTAAAGTCTAAGCTATTACAAATAAGTATCCGGGGATGGGGGTACAAATGTTTACAAATGGGGATGAGTCTTATCAGGATAGTAGTGTCCAAATATTATTTACAACCAAATTGAATAGTCATATTCTCAATGTAAAATATAGCAAAGTATAAGAATCAAAGAGAAATAAAAGTATTGTGCAATGTATGTGATTATTTACAAATGATGCAAGTTAAGTATTATTATTTATTTTTGTGTTTTTGTTAATTATATATAAACAAAAGTTTTAAAGAAAAGAAAAGAAAAATGTTTAAGTTAAAGAAAACTAATGTTTGTGTATTTAGTTAATGTTTTAAAAAGCTTATGTAAAAAGATTTATTAAACAAAAAAAAAGGTTTTAAACACAAGAAAATTATTTAAACCTAACAACCTAATATTTAGGTATTTTTAATTGTAATAAAAAGTATTAGTAACATTTTTACATGAAAAGAAATTAATGTATTATTCTTATTTAACAAAAATATTAGCTTAAGTTATATATAAAAAGTAAAGTGATAGAAAAAAAAATAGTATTAGTTTGAAATAAATAAATAAAATAAAATAAAAAGGTAAAAGATTAAATGGGCTCGGTGTTATATTGTTTGGCCCAAACAAAAGAGCAAACAAAGTCAAAGAAGGGGGTGTGCGCCAGTTTTATGGGCTTAAGGGTTTTGATGGGGCAGGCCCAACCGGGTTTGATAATGTTTGTTAGGGTTGGAATTAGTTTGCTTCAGAGTTAGGGTTACATTTTTTGTGAGCGGCGCTGCTTCTTTTCTTCTTCTTCATCGTCCTCGTTCTCAAACAAAAGCCAATGATTCTCCTCCAACCGCCTCAGCTGCCAGAGCGCCACCGTCCATCTCTCATCTCCCCATGGTCGGACCCAGGAGGTGTTACAAGGTAACGATTCTGTTCTTTTTGTTTTAAGGGTTTCGGATTCTTATTCTTGCATGTTGTTAACCTTGGACACGTTTTTGATTTTTATGTGTTACATGTTTATGTGAGGTGTGTAAAAAGGGAGAAGGAATTACTACCTTTGGAGAGGAGACGGAGGAGGACGACGGCGCTTCTCCGGTGGCCGGAGGAGGAGGGAGTATGTGATGCTAGCTTTGTGGCCTTCCTGGTATTTGGTATCTTTAACCTTGTTTAATGATGATAGTTGCAATCTGAAAACCTTAGGATAGCTTCTTTTCCTCTTCTGATTGCTTGCCTATGAATGTTTATTTGATGATGTTCTTTGATGAACTTTGCTTATGAGATGCTTGCTTATTGCTGTTCTGATAACTTGATGATGATAACTTTGAGATTGCTTTTCCTCTCTCTTTTGGCTTTGATTCTGAGTTGGTGTTTTGCTACTGTTGCCACTGATATGTTGATGTTGGCCCTATGATGAAGTTGTTCTGAGGGATTTTCAGCTTGAATGCTTCAAGGCTTGTGATTGTAACAGGTTTTGAGGGTTGCAAGGCTTGAGGTTACAAGCTTATTGGCTTGTATCTGTAACAGGTTTTGAGGGTTGCAAGGCTTGAGGTTACAGGCTTATTGGCTTGTATCTGTAACATGTTTTGAGGGTTGCAAGGCTTGAGGTTACAAGCTTATTGGCTTGTATCTGTAACAGGTTTTGAGGGTTGCAAGGCTTAAGGTTATAGGCTTATTGGCTTGTATCTGGTTTTTAGCAGGTTGGGTGCAGTTTTGTTTTGTTGAATCTTTTCTGGCTCATGCTTGAAGTCCTTATGCAGGTTTGAAGTTTGTTTTTGAAGTAGGCAAGCTTGGAGGTTTAGTAACTGGTATTATGCAGGTTGATATGCTTGTTTGTTTTCAAGTTTGAAGCAGGCCTGTGGTATATGTAGTTTTTTGAGTTTTGTTTGTTTTTGAGAGCTTTGATGCAGGATGTGTTATATTTTTTTCTATGTATGTTCTGCCCTCCTTTGAACTGTTCTGATGCTCTTTATTTTATATCTCTTTGTCTTAAGCCTGCCCACTGTAAGCCTCTCTACTTCTCTCTCTCTTTCTCTCTCCACAGAAAAAAAAGCATTTTTTATTGCTTAAACTGTCCTTTTCTGAAAAAGTGTTTGGCTGGGAAATGATGATAATTTGAAATATATGCTTGCAATGTTAGCTTTGCTCTGCCTCTTGTACTTTCAGATTTCCTGCATATCTTTTATGTACTTGTTGACAGTTTTTTTGATAGCTTTGATATCTTTTGGCAGCTTGGTTGACATCTCTTTTTGACAGTTTTGTTGACAGATTTGCACTTAGTTGGCCATTTTGACTTAGTTTGGTTTGCCTTGTTTGATAGTGTAATTCAGTTTAGTTTGTCACTTGTGACTTGGTTTGGCATTTTGAACTGTGCAGCTTGCTTGGCTTTTTGACAATGTAATTTATGCAGCTTTATGCATTTTGTTTAATATGCTGCCTTGTATTTAATTCATATGCTTGCAAACATATTTTCTTTCCCTCTTTGTGAACCAAGAGTCTTCTTGCGATTTGCAGAGAGGGCGAACAAACTGATTCCGACCAACACTTTTAATGATGAGTTTTTGATTAACTGTCTGAGAATGCTCTTAATTTATTTGTACTGACTTCTTCCTTTTTTGTTTTTGCAGATAAATATCAATTGAGCAAAGGATGCAATCAGTAGAAGATGAAGATTTCCAGAGATTTAGGATATAGTTTTAAATTACTTTTAATCATTGTAATAATATTAATGTAAACAACTGTAAATAAATTTACAATGTTCAAATAATATTTGTAACAAACAATTAAAAATGAATAAAAATCTTTCTTTGTCAGATATCTCTTTAATTCTTCTGCATTTATTTATTTAATTACTTAAATTTCTTGAATTATAATAATTGGAAATTATCCAATAATTTTAACTTAGAAATTATAAATAATCAATAAACGTCCGGCGTTCCGAATAACCAAAAGCATTGCACAGTTAAACAAACAAACGTCCATATGTCCTTTATCTCACTGATCAAACTTAAACTTCAAACTCTCAATCAGAAGCTTCAACCCATATCCCAGATGTTTAGATTTTGAGAAACAAACATAAATCTTGAACAAACGTCAAAACCATGTGACAGTCAACTGTGGATTCAAATTCTTCTGAGAATGCACGTGCAAACCCTAATTCTTGATTTATTGTCAAAGAAAGTGTCTGTCTGATCAAACCCTGAGCCAAACTCAACCAAATCAATAGAAACCCTAATAATCTGCTCGGACTGATTCAAAAGTTAATGGAAACCATAATTTTGTCTGACTGATGAGAAAAGCCTGTTTGACCGATTCTTAAGCCAATCTGAAAAATCAGGAAAAGCCCGAAGCTGTGATTTCTTGTGGAAAAGAGAGGGAAAATTTTGGGGTACAACACCCAGCAAGCATAAAATCATCCCCAGCGGAGTTTATCATTAAAATCATCCCCAGTGGAGTTTATCATTGAAATCCCCAGCAGAGCTTATCAGCGGAATGCCCAGCGGAGTTTATCGTAAAATCTTTAGCAGAACATTCCTTCCCCACAGAGTAATTCCCCTCAGAATAATCTCTTCATCAGTTTATTCCCCAACGAAGTTCTTTTCTCCTGCAGGTTTATCCTCACAATCATCTTCGTTCACCACCCCTGGCGGAAGCAAAGCATTCACCTTTATTCTCCAGCAGCTCCAGGATTTATTTTCCCCGGTTAAAACATTACATGTCCATTCATCATGATACATGCATATACGCATCATACCATACAATCTCATTTATGTTGAGAACATCATTGTTTGATCCATATCATGCATTGCATAAGACTGACCTTTACCTTTCAGGAAAGGTACAATCAAAATTCAAGTTATGAAGCCCGGGTACGACCGGATAGTATCTTGATTTCTACATCATATTATGAAGCCTGGATTACGACCGGATAACAATATCAGACTACCACGAAGCCTGGATTATGACCAGATAGTGATATCTCTCAAAAGTAAGCTATAAAGCCCGGAGAACGACCGAATAATAGTTTATTCCCCAGTGAGCCATGAAGCCCGGATTACGACCGGATAGCAGCTCAGTAAGCATCATAAAGCTTGGATTCGACCAGATAGTGGTATATCATAAACACAAGCCGTGAAGCCCGGATCACGACCGGATAACAGCTCAGCAAGTTGTTGTGAAACCTGGACTACGAATAGAAAGCAATACAAGACCATGAAGCATGGATTACGACCAGATAATGGTAGAAGATGTTGTGAAGACTGGATTACGACCAGATAGCAACCAAGAGTACTACGAAGCCTGGATTTCGACCAGATAATGGTATGATACATCGCGAAGCCTGGATTACGACCAGATAGCGTTAAGGGACACTGTGAAGCTTGGATTACGACCAAATAATAGTTTACTCAGCCAGTTACCATGGAGCCTAGATTCGACCAGATAATTGTATAAGACATCGTGAAGCCTGGATTACGGCCAGATAGCGGTACAGGGCACTGTGAAGCTTGGATTCCGACCAAATAGCAGTTTACATGGACAGTTACTAAGAAGCCCAGAGTCGGCTGGATATTAGTGTGCCCTAAATTCAAGTTGAAGCCCGGGTGCAACCGGATAACCACTTGATTTGTTTTGAATCATCGATTTCGACCAGATAAGAAGTGAGGTATTGTAAATCCTGGATTACGACCGGATAGCAAGTTTAATCTCATCTCCCCAGTAAGTCACTGTAAAGCCTGGATTACGACCAGATAGCAGTCGGTCTTATCACTATGAAGCTTGGGTTGCAACCAGATAGTAGTTCACTCTCACCTCTTCAATAGAGATGATTCCTCAGTAGAATAACAGACGACCGAAGCTCCTAAAGTTCTATTTCTCCTAAGATAAAGAACAACATTCCCCAGCGGAATCTCCCTCAACAACAGGTATACAAGCTCTCGCTAAGGAATCTCTTACGCGATCGACACTCCTTCGGATGGCATCTGTAAGCCCATATCCCATCATCAATCTCCAAATGGCATCTGTAAGCCCATTCCCGACAACACAAGACAAATACTACTTCATGCGAGTGCAAATTTCTGGGCACTCTAGTGTTCAATCATCTTCCACCTTCGGATCACGAAAGGCCCGAACGCCAATCTATATCCTCAGGTTTAAGAAGATTGAACAGGGGCAACTGTTGTACCCCAAAATTTGCCCTCCCATATTTCTCAAGACATGTCAAGAATTATCTCCAAGTTCTTCAAGATGGCTCAAGAGTTGGACAGTCAAATCACCTCCTAAAGCAGTCAATTCAAAATTAGGGTTTTGTGTTGCATCAAGTTCCTCACATCCAAATGGTCTAAAATTATCCCCAATTCCCTAATATGTTCTCAAGTTCATCCATGTCAAATTTAAAGCCTTGCATAGAAAGTTTGGTCAGTCAATTGCTCAAGAAGTCCAAAAATCGACTGTGCCAGGGCAAAAGTCAACTGTGACCTACAAATAGTCAAACCTCAAGATTTTTTTGTCAAAATTCTCATTTTGAAGGATAATTCATCATTTGATCAAGGGTTTATCATGATTCATCAAGGATTGCTCAAGATTCATCAAGATTCAAAAGTTGCTAAATTAGGGTTTTGTAGGAAAAGTCAACTCAACTTTGACCAAGCATAACTTTCTCATACTTTATGAGAAATGACCCATCCAAAGCTCATTTTTAATAGGATGCAATTTCCTACAATCCATATTCACACCCCAAGATCAAGAAATGCACTCACAAGAAGTTACAAATTTGGACATTATAGGTCATTTTTGAAAGTCAACAAAAACACCTTTTTTTCCAGAGTTTATAACTTGATCATGGAATATCAAAATGAGATGAGACCAAACGGGTTGGTTATAGGACATCTCAAGGTTTCTAAAAAGTCCAATAACACTTCCAAAAGTTCAAAATTGAAGAAGTTATGCTTTGTAGAAGTTGGGAATTTTTCCAAAATTGCCAAAAGTCAACTATCCTCAAAACTCCAATTTTTGACAAAAGGGCCCACTTTTTTCCACTTGATTTGGTCTTATCACACCACACACGTGTCCCATATTCAATTTCATGGCCATTCATTTATTTTTATATTTTATTTAATTTTTATTGAATTAATTCATTTTAAATCAATATTAATTCAAATAAAATCCAAAATTGATAGAATGATATCTTTGTGATTGGTATAGACTTCAATTATCATCATAAACCAAATCAAATTCGTATCAAGCTTTGTTATGCATAAAAAATCAGATTTGGTACAATTATGGAAAGATTATCAATGGTGATCATATCAAATCCCAAACCTTGAATGCACATGGATTGAAAGCCCAACTCTTGACCTAATTCATTCCATTATACCCACACAAGCTATAGACATCAAGAACACGACTTGAAACTGCAAGAAACGGGCAGACAAAACTTGAGAAAAAGCTTGAAAACTTGGAATCTGAAATCAACATTAGAGCATGATTCAGTCCAAAAGCTCCACATAGCCTTCTAGCCTGGCATTCACTGAAGCCAAAGGGATCAAAATCAAGCCTTGAAGCAGCCCCAAACTCGCTGTAAGTGCCCACGAACATAGCTCTGAACATGGAATCGTGAATCCATGTTCTTGCATCTTTTTGCCATTCTTTTTCTAAAATCGTGCTTAACATCAAATTTCTAACATGTCTGCATTATTCAATTTTGTTTTCATGGCCCATAACCTTAGATCTGAAGCTAGGGTTCGTGTTCTTGTTTTTTAGGCATTTTTGATACAGGCAAAATCAACACAAATAATTGGTACAGGGATGATCAGGGAAGAGGGACGAACATGATGATGGTCCCCGTTTGCATTTTCATGGCTTGTAGTGCATTTTAGAATGAACCTAGAGATGTTGCTACGGACTCAAATCCGCAGGAAATAAACCAGGTTGTTCAAGGAAGAAGACGACCACGCGTCCTCTCCCAATTGGCTAGTTCAAATTATTGGCGCTTATTTTTTTTATTCCAGGCCTAGTGCGTTGTTTTATATATAATGATTAATGTTTATTTTAATAATAAAAGAACGCGCTGGTTGAGTTGGCAAGCAGGTCAGTATGTTGTCTAATGGGACCTGGGTTTGAATCCCAGGTCCCCCAAAACATTTATTTGATTTTTCTCCAAGTAATTGAGTGTGCTCTCCAAAGCGTTGGACCACAATATGCCTACAAGATCAACCTGCCAGATGGCCTCCAGGCCAGATCTGGTGGACAGGAATGAGGGACTATCATATGCCCAAGTCAACAAGCACACACTGGATGGGAAAGGTCAAAGCAGGCTTGAACGTTAATGAGCCTGAAAATTGCTGAACAACACTCAAATCAGGCCCAGCACCCCCCTATTTGGTTATTTCTTTTCATATTTCACTTTTTTTATTTAATTGTTTTTATTAATTATTATTATTATACTAACCAATTTATTTTGCCTAATAAAATCAGAAAACAAAAAATATAATATTTTTATTTATTAAAACTAATTTCATTATTTTATTTTTTGTAAATAAATATTAACATAATTTATTTAGTTTTAAATAGGTGTAACATTTAACATGTTTGCAATAAATTAAAATCAATTTAGAATATTAGGTTTTTAATAATTTTAATCATTTTATTTTTGTTTCCTTAAATATTCTAAAACCCAATAAAAAATATATTTTCATTAATTAATTAATTTAATTATTAACCTAGATCTAATTTTCATTTAATTCAAAATAACAAAAAATATGCTTTCTTTTAAAAAGGGGTCAAAACCCTAAAATGCGCCGATCTAATTTTCTCGCACGCGTCTTATTTCATCCAATATTGTAATTGCTTCCAGTATGTAATAGTTTCAATAGGACTTTTAATTATTTATCGCTTTTATTTACTTTCCGCAATTTAAATTAAAGGGTTGTTTTTGGCAATGTAAATACCCGACGCCTTGTAATAGTTTAGTTTACTTTCCGCAAATTTAATTTCCGTAACTATTAACTGTTAGATGTTTGATAACTAGGCAATTCATGACAAGATCAATCTTTAACCTAAAATCAACATAGCTCACCCATAACATGTACAGATAAAATTAACTGAAATAACACACTCGCACATGTGCACTCTTAGGGTACACCTCACTTGGTTGCCTCGAACGTGGTCATTGAGTATAGGAAGTTTTAGAGGTCGTCCTCTTGTCCAAAGATCATAAGTTTCCTCGAAACGGTTGCCTCAGAAAAAATGATCTAAGACATTAGGGTTACCACTAAGGCGTCCTAACATTGCTTTAGTGACCACACGTCCCTTAATGGAATTGACCCGAAAACTCCAACGATGATGCCACCTACTCCTCAATAGTGGGATAGCATTGTCTAAAGGACATTAGCACAGTTTAATTGCCTTTTCGAGTAGGTAGATGGTTCTTAAGTACTTGCTCCTTTTAAAACAAAACAAAACTTTTCGCACTTACACTCCTTTCAAACAAAGATTTTTTTTTCAAACCCATAAACACAAAGAAAAGCAAATTTTGAAAACACAATGAGCAAGTACCTAAGAGCCCGTGGATAACCACAGATAGAAAGGGTGCTAAAACCTTCCCTTTCTATAATCTACCTCCCGAACCCGAGAAATATCTCAAAAAGGATTTTTTATGTGCTTTTGTCCTTTCCTTGTTGGATAAAATAAAAGACGGTGGCAACTCTTGCTTACCGCAACATTTTGAAAAAACAAACGCAAACGCGAACCAGCATTCCAAAACAGTCAGTTCTCATTCCCACCATTCACACTCAGTTAAAATCATCATTAAGATCATAGTCCCTAAATGTCCCTCGAGTTGCCTACGAGAAATGATCTTATGATGATAGTCTCTTCGAAATGCTAAGGTATCCTTACATGTTGCCTTCAATGTCCATTACGTCCCTTTCGATAGTCCCTCATACATCCAACGACTAGGGTTACCTACTCACTAATAGTAGGATAACACAGTCTAAAGGAAAGGAGGAGAAGAACAACTTTTTTTCGAGTAGGTAGATAACTGTTAGGTACTTGCTCAAATAAATTTTTACACCCTACACTTTCAAATACTACTTTTCCAACAAAAGTTTTCAAAACGCTTTATCACACTCTTGAGGACTGATACAAGAGTTACCATAAAGTGAATCGTCGCACCAAGGAAATTTTCAAAGCTTTTTTCAAAACACACAAACACAAGCAATTTAAAAAATGAGCAAGTATCTAAGAGCCCATGGAAAACCATGGATGGAAAGGGTGCTAACACCTTCCCTTTCCATAATCTACCCCCCGTACTCGGAAATCTAAAAAAAAAGGTATTTTTCTATTCTTTTGACCCTTTCCTTGTTGGATAAAAGAAAAGTCGGTGGCGACTCTTGCTTACCGCGACATTTGCAAACAAAAAATGCAAACCAGTATAAACAGTCGGTTCTGCCACCGTATTCCCAGAACTGGCGACTCTGTCGGGGAGTATAAAAAGTCGGGTTTACCTTAGGGTCTAGATCATTTTAAATTTCTTCCTCTGTTTTCTTTAATTGCTTTACTCTTAAAGGTTTGTTGGGGTATTCTTGTATAGGTCATACACCTGGATCTAGGGACACTTTTTAGGTAAACAACAATAAATTATGGAGACTGTACGGTGTAGACCGATATGGTTGAAGTGATAGCTGTGTTGGTGTGACACTTTGGTTGGTACCAGTATCCCTTTTGTCGAATCGAGGAGAATACAGGGTCGCCGCATGGTGTTGTGAAGCACTAACGAACCTTAGAACCTTAGTTGAACAAACTTGGCCATTAGAAAGTAGTGAGATAGTCGGTCTCAGTGTAAAGCTCGGAATCGGTTGATACTCGATACTACACTCATTGAGATTGGACTTTCGAGATGTTTCAGCCGCAAGAAAAGATTGCTAAGCTGAAATAATACTGATAAAGAAAGACCAGTGATATTGAGACTCCTTAGAACCCGGTTACTATTTCTAGGACATGTTTGAAACCAAATAAACTTCAAGAGGGTATTTACCTATAAACCCCATGTAAGCCTAAACCTAAGGTCTTGTGTTCTTTGCTTGTGTGTGATTAATTTGCTTAAACATGACATCATGCATCATAAACATTCATTCCTCATTACACACACCATTTCAAGGATGAGGGGAATTTATATTTGTTTTGTTTTGCAGATCATGGCTTCCTCTCGTAGAAACACCATTCGAATCGGCTTTGTGAGAATACCTCTCCAACTCAAAGAACTAGTATCCAGGGCTTTCGAGACTTCTTCATTCACCAGTAATTATGGTCGACTCCTTAATCTGGTTACCTCGGGTTTTGATGAGAAGATGATGAGTTTTCTCTTTCAGTTCTTTGACCCTAAGCATCATTGCTTCACCTTTCCAGACTATCAATTGGTACCCACCATGGAAGAGTTCTCTCAGATATTGGGCATACCTATTTTGGATCAATTTCCTTTCACCGGTTTGGAAGAAGATCCGAAGCCGAAGGTCATTGCAACAGCTTTACACCTGAAACGGTCTGAAATTGTATCATACTGGGAAACAAGAAGCGCGGTTAAGGGTTTTCTAGCCAAGTTCCTAATAGAGAAGGTTCAGCTGTTTTGGGATGATTTAGACTTCCAGGCTTTTGAGAAGGTCTTGGCCCTTATCATCTGCGGGTTAGTACTATTCCCTAATCCGGACTTGCTCAAAGATATGAATGCTATCAAAGTCTTCCTTTCTCGCAACCCTATGCCCACTTTACTCGGACACATCTTGCATACTTTCCACACCCGCACCACCAAGAAAAGAGGGATTCTTATGTGTTGTGTACCATTGCTTTTGAGGTGGTTTATTTTTCACCTCCCTAAGACAGTACTGAGGAATAAAGAAGGTTTGGGCTGGTCGCAAATAATAATGTCACTTTCTCACGTGAATATTCTCTAGTATTCCTGATCTATGGGAGATATTTCTATTATTGACTGCTGCGGGGAATTCCCTAATGTCCCACTACTTGGCATTAGAGGAGGCATAACTTATAATCGTTCTCTGGCTCTGCGACAATTTGGTAACGCTCTAAGGGATGGTCCTCATGAGATGCTTATCCAGGGCATTGTATTTAACTATGAGGGTGATGTTCTAGGGTATCACCAGAGGTTCATACGAGCTTAGGGCATGGTAAACAGATCTGACGTCAAGACTTTGGGGCCGAAGACTTCCATTTCTATGGAACCTTATCTCCAATGGGTTGAGCTCGTGCTCAGAAACTTATGATGCCATACATAGCCGTCTTACTAGTGATATAGGAGCCCATTACTGAAGGGGATATTCCCTACACAGTTCTTCATCCTGATATGCCCACTGATCTTGAAGAATTACAGAGGTCCTGGATGAAGTTGAAGAAGGAGCAGGATACTTATAGGGACCAGTTCTATGCCCAGGAGAAGAAAGTTTTAGAGCTTAAAAAGCAACTTCATTAGGAAAGAAGCCTTAATGTTTATCTTGGCGCGAAAAGAAAGCGCCCATGGGAAACCTGGTCCTGTTTTAAGTTTTTAGAATTTTCAATTGAAACGCCTAAAAGACAATTGTATTTTGAATTCTACTAATAAAATCTTTGTTTCATGTTGGTTTGCAAATTTAAATTTCCCAAAACCCTTGAAATCATTGCATACACATGCCATACATATCAATGCATAAACAGGTTTCATAACAGGTTTCTCATCTTCTTCGCTGTTTATTTCAGCAAGAAATGACTCTAGAGCAAACCGTGAAATACTTACAGACTCAGAATGCACAATTCCAACAGATGATCATGGCTCTAGCCAAAGGGCAGGAAGAACTGAAAGCCTTGATTGTTAAAGACAAGGCTAAGAAGCTAAGAAGGATAACTGCTGTGGTAAATCTGGGAAGAAGATTCAAGGGAGCGTTGAAGAAAATGGTTGATCTGACCTCTTCATCCAAGGAAGGAGAGAATCAAGAGGGTGAGACAAGAAAGGAAGACCCTATTCGGAGGAAGGCACAATCAGTATATATTTCAGAGGCTTCCGAGAAAGAGATGGAAGAAATTCTGAAAATCATCAAGAAAATGAACTACAACATGGTCGAATAGTTGGGGAAGACCCCTTTTAAAGATCTATATGCTAGCCTTGTTGTTGTGCTCCGAAGCTCATGCGAAGGCTTTGGTGAAGTTTCTGAAAACTGCCCATGTGCCTCAGGAAACTTCTGTTGACCAATTTGAAGATTGTGTGGCTAGTTTGACGGCCAATAATGGTTTGGGCTTTTTTGATGCTAATTTAACCCCTAGAGAGATGAAGCATAATGATGCGTTGCATGTCTCTGTCGAATGCAAGGGCACCACTCCGGCCCATGTTCTTGTAGATACTAGTTCATCGTTAAATGTTCTGCCCAATAATGATCTAGATAGACTAGACTGTGAGGGCTTGACTTTGAAGCCCATCAATATTGTAGTGAGGGATTTTGACGGATCAAAGAGAATGGTGCACGGGGAAATGGATATCCCTATCAAGGTTGGTTCTCATACTTTCGGCTCTACCTTCTACGTGATGGATATTAGGCCATCTTATTCTTGTTTGTTGGACCGCCCTTGGATACATGAAGCTGGAGCTGTTACGTCCACTCTGCATTAGATGATGAAATACCCGGTCAATGGGAGAATTATCACTGTACGCGGCGAAGAAGAATACATGGTCAGTCACCTGAATTCATTCAGATATGTGGAAATGGAGGGTGAGTTCATCGATACTCCGTGCCAAATTTTCTAAGAGGTACCTCAGACTCTAGCTGCAACTGAAATCGTTACCAACATGTCGAAGATTGTTAGAACAAAGTTTGAATCTACTACCCTAAGTTAAAGTTAAAATTCTCAAAAACCCTTGTGTGTGAACATGGCATCCTCTAGCACTCCTTCTGCAGGTTCCCAGCAAGATGCTTCTTCTGAAAAGTATCAGATTCCTCTCAGAACGCTCGTTACTCCGGTCAAGAACTTGGAAGTTCTGTCAGAATTGATAGTTGATTTCAACAGTTTGAAGGAAAACGACTTTGATTTGTCTGAAGAAATTAAGGCACAAGAATGGGAAAGGTATTTTGATAGGTTGGTGGGTCCAACGTTCCCCATCTTGGTTAAAGAATTCTAGATACATGCGTCTTCCTCAACTCATCAGGTTACTTCGTTTATCATGGGAAAGAAGATAATGATTACTGAAGATCACATTGCAAAGCTGATTGGATACAATGGTGGTGGCGTTCGCTGTATAGACATGGCAGAAAGGTGCTCAGATGCTGCTGTTATAGCAAGGCAGATTTTCACACATGGGGTTCCCTCCAGCAAAATAAGAGATTTGAAAGATCAGCACAAAATTTGGGCAAAGATTATTTTGGGTTGTTTCAATCACAGGAAGCCTACAAGCTCTCCTGATTATATAAACATAGATCAACAGTTTCTGATCTATTTTATTAATCAGAAGGTAAAGATTAATCTTGCTCATCTTCTGTTCAACCATCTGAGGACCAGCGTCAAAGAGACTAGAGAAGAAGAAAGGACTAAAAGGGATTGGATACCCTTCGGTAGATTGATATCAGATATTCTAACGGAGAATAGGCTGATTGAACACTTGACAGAGGCACAGGAAATAAGCTCTCTAGAACCTTCTGTTGGGAAGCAGCTGAATGCTAAGAATCTCAAGAAGATGAAGCTGATAGAGAACATTAAGAAGGAGCCCAGCGTTACTCCTTTTGCTGAAATCTCCAGCAGAAGAATTCCCCTGGACGACTTCCCCATGTTCTCAGAGATTGACTCCAAGCCTCAAATAGTTCTGAGATACTTGGATGCGTGCAAGGCTGATGGAACAGCACCCAATCTCAACATTCAAGATCTTCAGTAGAAGGCACCAGAGGTTACTTTGAAGAAGACTAAGAAGAGAAAGGCTGTATCAGAAGGATCGTCTCAGCAGACCCCAAAGAAGAGAGGTAATATGTCTTCTGTTAATGTTTTAAATTCATCTGCTGTTCCAACACTTATTCCAACCCCAGCTTCAACTGAAATCCCAATTCCCATTCCAATCATTGATGATACTGAACCTGAGTTTGACCCTTCTGAGTCATTAACCCTCAGAAGATCCCGCGCCAAACCTCACAATCCAAAACCTACAACCACAACAGAACCAGAACTTGAAAAAGTTCTTTCAGAAATAGACCAACACTCTTCCGCTCCCAATACAGAAAATCCAAATCCTCAACCAGAAACTCCCCACTCACCTCAACCAGAAACTACACTCTCACCAATACCAGAAGATCCACATTCACCACAACTAGAAATTCCACAACCTCCATCTCCATAACTAGAACTTAATCCACCTTCACCTCCACACGAATCATCTCAACAACCTGAGTTTCAACACTCTGAGGCTCAAACCTCTAAACCTTAATCATCTGAATCCTTTGAACCACAACCCTTAGCCATACAATTTCCCGGTGGTACCACTGTTAATATCCCTCAACTACCATCCTCACCAAAAATTACTCCACCTAATACCCCAGCCACTACAATAATCATTATTGATTCTCCTACTCCCTCACCCAAGCAAAATCCAGATGACCACAACAAGACCTTCATTGATCTAACAATCCTTGACCGCCTTGCTGCCCTTAAAAATAAAACCGCCATTCCCAAACCCAAACAACCAGATGTTGGTTCTAGCATCTTGAATTTTGAAACAGACATGCAGAAGTGGATTTCTTCTCTAAAACAGGCTTGTCCGGGAGTGATTGATCCTGCTGTTTCAGACCAAATCTGGACACAATTCAGAGGATGGGTATGCGCTGAGACCTTTAAGCTGCAAGACCTAAACTATGAACAGGCTCAATAGAACTTCAGCAATCTGCTGAAAGAAATTGAAGGTCCAGTTTTGAGTCAGCTGCTGAAGGAGGAAGTGCTTCTTCTGGACAGTGAGCCTTGGTCTGAAAAGCGTCCAGCTTCAACAGTTCAACCAGCAGAAGAACAGACGATTCCAGCTGAAGATTTAAGTCAAGAAGAAGTTATTGCAGAAAGCTCTCAGAAGCACCCTGATTCTGACACATCTCAAGCTGCATTAGACAGGCAGACTCTTGAAGAGCTGAAGCAAAATGATCTTTGACTGTAGGAGAGAATGGATGATAATGATCAATGAATGAAGGAAAGGATGGATGTTCAAGATAGTAAGATTGACTCAGTAGTCAGCATGATGCATCAGCAGAAGGAAACCACTGATCAGATTAAGAACATGCTAGAAGCTCTGTTCACACGCCTTCCTCCCCATTCTTAGATTTTGTTTCTTGATGTTTTCATTGTTTTCTTTACATGTTATCTGTAATATTTTCTGAGCTCTAAACTGAATACAATCGTTTTTTTGCACTAATCGTTTTTAACTTCAATTATTTTCACTTTTTGATTGCTGACAAAAAGGGGGAGAAAGAATGATATTGTTCAATAACGAATTACTGAGACAAAAGTCTCAAACATTCTAACACTCTGATATACTTGAATGTTTTCTTTGTTCTGCATAAGCTTACAGGTACAAGAATTTAATCATATCTAATACACTGAAGATCTGCTCGAGTAAAGGAAAGATCTGATGCTCAAAGAAAGTTCAATAAAGATCTGATGCTGAAGAACTCATGGAATTAAAGGGAAGTAATAAACTCAGGGGGAGTTTTTCTGATCATAACTCTGACAGTTCTTTTTATCATCTTAACTCTGATACCTTTTTATTCCCTATCTTCTTAGCTTTGATACCTTTCTGTTTATCGCTGTTGTACCCCAAAATTTGCCCTCCCATATTCTTCAAAGATTGCCAAGTCAAGCCTCAAAATTCCCCAAGGGTTGCACAGTTCAAGGGTCTCCTATACAGTCAAAATTAGGGTTTGTATTCTGATCAAGAAAATGAAGTTTCCGAAGGTCCAATCAAGTCTCACATGCCTACAAATATGGTCAAGCATCCTCATATCAAGTTTCAAGACTTTCAGCACAAAATTGCACAGTCAAAACCCTAAATTGCACTACAGTCAACTGTAGGGGCAAAATGGTCATTTGACAGTCAAAAGTTCAAATGTTTGGTCAACATCTCATTTTGAAGCCACAAACATCATTTGATCAATGCTTGATCATGATTCTCAAAGCTTGGCTCAAAAATCATTAAGATGCAAAAGTTTCCTTATTTGGACAACTGAAAAAGTCAACTGTAAATTGACCAGGGCATAACTTTCACATGGATTATCAGAAAAATTCCATCCAAAGCTCATTTTTAAGAGAAATACATTTCCTACAACTCATCTTCATACTTCAAGTCCAAGAAATGCTTTCACAAAAAGTTATTAATTTCAACATTATAGGTCATTTTCAAAAGTCAACAAAAAGGGACTTTAAGTCAAAGGCCATAACTTGAGATTGGTAAATCAACATGACATGGGACCAAAGACATTGGTTATAGGACTCAAAGACCTTTCCAAAATGTCCTAGAACATGAGCAAATATTAAAAATTGAGCAAGTTATGCCTTGTCGAATTTGGGAAATTTTTGGATATTTTGAAAAGTCAACATTGACTCAAATGACCTAAAATTGCTAACGGGCCCATTTTTCTTCCATAGTTCATCATCCATGGCATGTGCACGACCACTTGGCCCAAAGGGAAGTTTTATTCATTTTTTATTTATTTATTTGGATTTTTATTAATAATAATTCATTTAAATTAAAGTAAATACATGAAAAATGCTTAACCTAATTTTTCAATCTTTTTGTGCACATTATATCATCAAGATTTCGTGCCTAGCTAAATAAGGAAAGAACCAATGCAATTGGATGAGATTTGAGAGCAAAAGCACATGAAAAAGATTGAAAAAGATCTTTGAAAATCAAATTTCAAAAACCATGAATGAAAGAGATTTTGATCAGAATTGTTGACCTAATTGGTTCATTACATAAGCCTGAACACAAACCTAATCCTGAGAACCACGCAGCTGCTCAGAAAACCCTTGCACAAACTTGCATTTTTTCAAGAAAACTCCATAGCTGAAAACACACTTGCAGGTCGATTCAAGCCTCCAAACATGTTCCATTAGCTTGCCAAGGTTGTTAGGAAGCGATTCCAATCAAAAACTCAATCCCATACTCAAAGAATTGGTAATTCGAGGGTGAACTGTATCACTTTTCTTGCATAATCGTATTCTATTATTGAGACCATATCATTGCATTTTATTCATGGATTTGCACTAATTACTTTGTTCTGAAGCTAACTGCACAGTTTGATTGAAGTTTCATGCCCTATATGAGGAATCGCCATTAAAGATATCTAGGGTTCCAATGTTTTTAATTTAGGCATTTTCTATTCCTGTAAAATTGAGACATAATAATGCCATGAACGAAGTCAGCAGGTTGGGACGAAGAGATTGAGACCATCGCGCCAAATTTCTGAGGCCACATGGCCTAATCGCTATTATTAAAATCAGCATATTTTGAGGGGGTTTAAAACCCCCGTTAAATGTTTGTTAATTTGTTTCAGGAAATCCCCAACGAAGAAGACGATGCAGTGGCAGCCAACGATTGGTCAATTTGAATTTTCGCGCTGGAAATCCACTAACCCATATTCTTGCTTTATGTTATTTGTGTGTTATTTAATAAACAAAACGCATTGAGTGCTTCAGTGGTAAAATTGGTGAGTATTAATCCTCATGACCTGGGTTCGAGCCCCAGGTCTTCATTATCTCAATATTATTTTTCAATTAATCTTCACATGCAGTTTCACATGCTGAAGCACACCATACACTTCCAAGTCAAGCTTGCCACGTCCATCTCAAGATCAATCAGAAGCCCATGGATAACCATGGATAGAAAGGGTGCTAACACCTTCCCTTTCTATAATCTACCTCCCGAACCGAGAGCAATCTCTATAAGGAATTTTTCTGTGCTTTTGTCCTTTCCATTTGGAGAAAATAAAAGACGGTGGCGACTCTTGCTTCCACGACATTTCGCGAACCAGCGTTAAACAGTCAGTTCCAGATCCACCGATCACAGAACTGGCGACTCTGCTGGGGATGATAAACTTAAAGTGAGGTGTACCTTAGGGCTAGTTCATAACTGTGTCTTCAATTGTATTGATTTGTGTGCTTTATTATTGTGGGTTGCATGGGAGTTACATAGATCCTAACCCGGATCTGGGGATACCCTGTTTAGGTAGCATAAGCTGTGAGGGACCTGTCCGGCGTATACCGACATGGGTGAAGCAGTGGCTACGTTGGTGTGGCGCCTTGGTCTGTACCGATATCCCTCGTGTTGAAACGGGGAGAATATGGGTCTTCCAAGGAGTCATTAAGCACCAACAGACCTTAGAACCTTAAATGACCCAACTTGGCCGTTAGAACAGTAGCAGTATGCTACGCCCATTGAGGCTAAACTCTCGTGATGGTTCTGGCCGCAGGAAAAGATTGCGATGCTGGAGTTATAACCGATTGAGGGTAGTCAATGATATTGGGATCCTCTAAGAACCCGGTTACTTTGATAGGACAGGTTGAACCCACCAACTGAAAGAGGGTAACACCTAGACCTCATGCTGGCCTAAACTCTAAGGGCTTCTCTTGTGTGACTTGTGTGCCTTCGTACTTGACTAATTGCATGCATGTTATCTGACACATAAGCTACTTGCAGGTTTTGTTTACAGTCCTTAATTGGGACTCATAACAGGGTTTACTAGGTCTCTTGCAGGTTTTGTTTATAGTCCTTAATTGGGACCCATAACAAAGTATACTGAATTTCTTGCAGGGTTTGCCTATAGTCCTTAATTGGGACTCATAACAGGGTTTACCTACATCACCCCATGCATACCATAACATCATACCATTGCATACATCCTAACCCATTTCAAGGATCTCAAGGGCTTGTGATGCAGGTCATGGTGAATCAACTATCCCAGCTAGGGGAAAAGAGGATTTACTTTCCTCTAGCCAAGGTAGTCAGGGGCTATGACCCACTTGATATGGTGAGCTTTGACACTTGAAGAAGGTTGCCCTAGCCAAGGTTGTCAGGGGCTATGACCCACTGGAATGGTGAGCTTTTGACCCTTGAAGAAGGACTCTCAACAATATGAAGCACCTTCAATCAAGCCACCAGTTACCAGATTCTAACAAATTTCTTGTTTACCCCGCGAGGTCCTTGAAAACATTACATGCATATCATACATATCATTGCATTGCAGGTATCCTTGTTGCAGGTCACTTACCTTTCTCGCTGTTTATTTCAGCCATGACTTCCCAACAAGATAACCAGGACCTTCTGGCTCAAGAGACTCAGTTTGGGGAAATCCTCCTGAATCTATCCAAAGGGCAGGAGGAGGTAAGGACACTTCTCATGGAGACCTTTGTCAGGAACAGTGCTGGGGATGAAAGGCTGAAACACCTACAAGCTGAGGTGGATGCATTGAAGGTCCAGATACTGGGGCAGGTGACTGCCATTCAAGGTTTAGCTCAAAGACAAGAGGAGCTCTGGTTTCTCGTCAACCAACTGCTTCAGAGTAACCAACTGGGGCAAAAGCCTAAGGGTAAAAAGCCAGTCATCGTTCGACCACCTTTGAGACAAAGAGGCAAGGGAAAAGCTCCCCAAATGGCTCTAGTGTCACAAATTCAACATCACAACCAACAAAAGAGCGAGAGAAGGCAGTTCACTCGACTCAGCATGACCTTATCCCAGATATTGCCACAGTTGCTGGAGACCAAGCTGGTAACTCTAAAAGAAGCCCCGAAGAGCCAAAATACAACGTCACCGAAGTATAACCCCAACGCTCGCTGCGCTTATCATTCTGATAGCCCGGGGCATGCTACAGAGGATTGTTGGGCTTTGAAGAATAAGATTCAGGACCTGATTGATGAAGGAGCACTGGAATTCACACAAGATGGTCAGGCTGAATTTTTCTACCATCCCTCTAAGGCTCACCTTTTGAAGTGACAAGCTCTGAGAATAGGAAACTTTTGTTCATTCGAATGTTCAAGTTGTGTTGTGCTTTGATTGTTCAAACATTTACTCATGTTAAACATTGTTATTTCATTAATGCATCGCATATGTCTGTTCTGAAACAATATATTCGTATTCACAAAATGCAAATTATTTTCATATTTTTTCTGATGTCAACTCTTGATCTAAAATTCTAAAGCCTCTTGAGGGAGGATGACGAAAACGATACCATAATCTACAGTATGCTTTTGAACAGACCCCGCTGATGAGGTACAGGCCTTGTTTCAATCCCTAAACACTGGAGTTATAAGGATGATAATCCCTCGTCAACCCCTCTGAGCCAAAGAAGCAGGAGTTTTTCTTTTCGAAATTTAAAAACCCTTAATCATAACCTGGGGCAGGGTAGTTCTCAGTTGATCCAAGTGCATAACAAATGGCACCAAAGAGGTCCTTACAAAACAAAAAAGACAGTGATGGTTCCGAATAATCAATAAAGAAGGGCAGTCATTATCTCAAAAAAATCAAAACCCATTAAGTCAAAACCCATGAAGGAGACTTACAAAACTGGGGCATCCCGCTGACTGTAATTCCAAAAAAGGAAACAGTTCAGGCAAAAAAGAAAGGGGTAACAAAAATCAGAGGTCTTACAAACCCTCAACAAAAAAAGGAATGACTGCCTATTCAAAATAAACTATCAACATCCGAATCATCACTGGAATTTCAGAGCAAAGACTCAAACAAGGTCTAACGTATGATCAACTGAGTTTAGGTTTGGAGAACATCACGAAGAGCGGGTGGGTACAAATAATTTGAGCCTTTATCCTTTGTTTCTTAAACCGTGAACCAAGCCACGTTATAACCCTCAAAAGTCCTAGCTGAAGCATGGGTTAGTTCGAAAGCATACTGTTACGAAAAGTGTCCTGACTCCTTAAGGCCTACGGTAAATACAGAGTTGACATCACGTTTTTACAAACATTCATTTGTTTTATGAAAAATAATGCTTTTTCAAAATCTTCAAGACAGACATAAGCTTTGCATTTTTGACATAACTTTGTTTGCATATGACTTTTTGTTTGAACAGCAGGGAAATTCGCACAATGAAAATCTAATGAACAAGAGTATCTCCAATCAAGGGGCATGGCATGACCATGGTCCATCATCTGGGGCAATCCAATCAAGATTCGGAGAATCTCTCAAAGGCCAAACAACCTGGGGCAAATCTCCATCTGGATCACCTGGGGCATTCCAGCAACGAATCTTGCCTAATCAAACACCTTCTGGTGGCATGACAAAACACTTCTAACAGGGGCAACTCCCTACATTTTGAGAGCGTGGACATAGTCGAAAAAATACTACGCAAAATCAAAGACCCGCTAGGTTGACACACCTAGGAAAAAATAAGGGCTTCCCGGCGAACCAAAAGGGTTCGGGCAAAATGAAGGGATGAAATGGAAAAAATCTGTACACCCGGCAAGTCGAAAACCTGAAAAGGCGGCTTGGGCAAAAATGGGTATCCCGGTGGACTGAAAACCCGAAAGGGCGGTCCAGGCAAAAGTTAGGGATCAAAGCGTACGACTATGTCCCGTCATCTTGTCATCTGCCTACCTGAAGAAGGTCTGTCCGTCAACAAGCTATCAGCAGCTCACAAGTCTTCCTCTCATATCTCAGAAATAGGGGCAATAAAGAGTTGTCCAAGCGATCTAATTGTTCTGTCCGCCAAGGTATCAAGGTAGGTTCAGCTGGAGAACATAACCAGATATCTTAATTCCCCAGAGAGTGAGCCAGCAAGTCAATGCACTCTCCCCAAGCAGAGTTATCCTGTCGGCCTTAAGGAAATTGGGTATCCTCCAGCAGATCTCAACATTCCCCAGCACGATATACAAACATTTTCAACAAGCATCCCCGGAAGTCTTGACCTCAAGATTGTTCCCCGGCGGCATATCAAACATTTAGTGGAATCACCTCCCCGATACAATTCAAAACTTCCCCAAGAGAGTCCAATCTAGTTCCCCAGGAAAGTTGGAATCCTCTCCCCAAGCAGTAAGCTTATCCCCAGTAAATTCTGGAAGCTTATCCCTCGCAGAGCACGAACGCGTCGCCCGGCTTTATTTAAAGAGTTATTTCCTTAACAGGATATAACTGGGTTATCCTCAGCCAAAAGCCACGGAAAGAGCGCCCTCGATGAAGTCTTCCTACCCCCAGCGAAGTCTATTAACACTTCCGATACAGCAAAGATATCCCCAGCAAATTATTATCAACAATTCAACAAAGTATCTCTCTCCCCACAGAGTATCGCTCCCCAGCAAGATCGTCAGAGTACTTTTCTCCCCGCAGAATCTTCCATTCGCCAAGTTTATGCCCCAACGGAGTTATCTTCTCCCACCGGTATTGTTGCAACTATCATCCCCAGCGGAAGCAAAATCTATTCTTCAATATCAGCCCAGGAGTGACTTCCCGGCACCCGTCAAGGATTTACTTTCCTAGATGAAAAACCCCATTCATAAAACATCACGTACATCATTATAGCATGCATATACGCATCATATCTTACAAATCTCATTTATGCCGAGAACATCATCGCTTGATCCATATCATGCATTGCATATGACTAACCTTTACCTTTCAGGAAAGATTCAGTTAAATTCTCAATCATATTTCAAGACCTAGACAGGTTCGGCTAATCGACTCCAAATAGTTCTTATCCAGTCCAAGGCCTTCTCTAGTCCAGCTAAATCGACTCCCAACAGATTTTTCTGATGAAGACTCAGTAGAAGTTTTTAGGTTTTTCTTTAAGATTATAATTTCCTATTGGTTCTCTCCCCGATGGTGCGTGAGATGTAATTCCCTTTCAGGTTATAATTTCCTATGGTTCTCTCCCCGATGGTGCGTGAGATGTAATTCCCTTTCAGGTTATAATTTCCTATGGTTCTCTCCCCGACGGTGCGTGAGATGTAATTCCCTTTCAGGTTATAATTTCCTATGGTTCTCTCCCCGACGGTGCGTGAGATGTAATTCCCTTTCAGGTTATATTTTCCTATTGGTTCTCTCCCCGACGGTGCGTGAGATGTAATTCCCTTTTAGATTATAATTTCCTATGGTTCTCTCCCCGACGGTGCGTGAGATGTAATTCCCTTTCAGATTATAATTTCCTATGGTTCTCTCCCCGACGGTGCGTGAGATGTAATTCCCTTTCAGGTTATAATTTCCTATTGGTTCTCTCCCCGACGGTGCGTGAGATGTAATTCCCTTTTAGATTATAATTTCCTATGGTTCTCTCCCCGATGGTGCGTGAGATGTAATTCCCTTTCAGATTATAATTTCCTATGGTTCTCTCCCCGACGGTGCGTGAGATGTAATTCCCTTTTAGATTATAATTTCCTATGGTTCTCTCCCCGACGGTGCGTGAGATGTAATTCCCTTTCAGGTTATAATTTCCTATGGTTCTCTCCCCGACGGTGCGTGAGATGTAATTCCCTTTCAGGTTATAATTTCCTATTGGTTCTCTCCCCGACGGTGCGTGAGATGTAATTCCCTTTTAGATTATAATTTCCTATGGTTCTCTCCCCGATGGTGCGTGAGATGTAATTCCCTTTCAGATTATAATTTCCTATGGTTCTCTCCCCGACGGTGCGTGAGATGTAATTCCCTTTCAGGTTATAATTTCCTATGGTTCTCTCCCTGACGGTGCGTGAGATGTAATTCCCTTTCAGGTTATAATTTCCTATTGGTTCTCTCCCCGACGGTGCGTGAGATGTAATTCCCTTTTAGATTATAATTTCCTATGGTTCTCTCCCCGACGGTGCGTGAGATGTAATTCCCTTTCAGATTATAATTTCCTATGGTTCTCTCCCCGACGGTGCGTGAGATGTAATTCCCTTTCAGGTTATAATTTCCTATGGTTCTCTCCCCGACGGTGCGTGAGATGTAATTCCCTTTCAGGTTATAATTTCCTATGGTTCTCTCCCCGACGGTGCGTGAGATGTAATTCCCTTTCAGGTTATAATTTCCTATGGTTCTCTCCCCGACGGTGCGTGAGATGTAATTCCCTTTCAGGTTATAATTTCCTATGGTTCTCTCCCCGACGGTGCGTGAGATGTAATTCCCTTTCAGATTATAATTTCCTATGGTTCTCTCCCCGACGGTGCGTGAGATGATAATTCCATTTGAGATTATACTTGCCTATGGTTCTCTTCCCGATCCTGCGAAGATGGTAATTCCCACCAAGATTTTCTCAACGAGCGTTGTTGAAGTTAAAGTCACCCAAGGTTTTCTTACTGTTCATGCTAAGGTAGTAACCATCCCTGTTTCATTCATCACCGTTTGAAGCTCCAGATCCAACTCCTATAACCAGTCAGGACACATTTATACAAAGCATCTGAAAACCAGCTCCTGCAACATGTTAGGTACCCCTTTTTCTTTTGCAGGTATGCAGGTTCTCGCTAAGGAATCTCTTAGGCGATCAACATCCAGATGGCATCTGTAAGCCCATCACCCTATTCATCAATCTCTAAATGGCATCTATAAGCCCATTTCCATCACACTGCTACTATGTGAGCGCAAATTTCTGGGCACTCTAGTGTTCAATCATCTTCTACCCTCGGATTACGAAAGGCACGTCAGCCAATCTGCATCCTCAGGTCTAAGAAGATTGAACAGGGGCAACTGTTGTACCCCAAAATTTGCCCTCCCATATTCTTCAAAGATTTGCCAAGTCAAGCCTCAAAATTCCCCAAGGGTTGCACAGTTCAAGGGTCTCCTATACAGTCAAAATTAGGGTTTGTGTTCTGATCAAGAAAATGAAGTTTCCAAAGGTCCAATCAAGTCTCACATTCCTACAAATATGGTCAAGCATCCTCATATCAAGTTTCAAGACTTTCAGCACAAAATTGCACAGTCAAAACCCTAAATTGCACTACAGTCAACTGTAGGGGCAAAATGGTCATTTGACAGTCAAAAGTTCAAATTTTTGGTCAACATCTCATTTTGAAGCCACAAACATCATTTTATCAATGCTTGATCATGATTCTCAAAGCTTGGCTCAAAAATCATTAAGATGCAAAAGTTTCCTTATTTGGACAACTGAAAAAGTCAACTGTAAATTGACCAGGGCATAACTTTCACATGGATTATCAGAAAAATTCCATCCAAAGCTCATTTTGAAGATAAAGACATTTCCTACAACTCATCTTCATACTTCAAGTCCAAGAAATGCTTTCACAAAAAGTTATTAATTTCAACATTATAGGTCATTTTCAAAAGTCAACAAAAAGGGACTTTAAGTCAAAGGCCATAACTTGAGATTGGTAAATCAAAATGACATGGGACCAAAGACATTGGTTAGAGGACTTAAAGTCCTTTCCAAAATGTCCAAGAACATGAGCAAAGCTTAAAAATTGAGCAAGTTATGCCTTGTGGAAGTTTGGAAATTTTTGGATATTTTGAAAAGTCAACATTGATTCAAATGACCTAAAATTGCTAACGGGCCCATTTTTCTTCCATAGTTCATCATCCATGGCATGTGCACGACCACTTGGCCCAAAGGGAAGTTTTATTCATTTTTTATTTATTTATTTGGATTTTTATTAATAATAATTCATTTAAATTAAAGTAAATACATGAAAAATGCTTAACCTAATTTTTCAATCTTTTTGTGCACATTATATCATCAAGATTTCGTGCCTAGCTAAATAAGGAAAGAACCAATGCAATTGGATGAGATTTGAGAGCAAAAGCACATGAAAAAGATTGAAAAAGATCTTTGAAAATCAAATTTCAAAAACCATGAATGAAAGAGATTTTGATCAGAATTGTTGACCTAATTGGTTCATTACATAAGCCTGAACACAAACCTAATCCTGAGAACCACGCAGCTGCTCAGAAAACCCTTGCACAAACTTGCATTTTTTCAAGAAAACTCCATAACTGAAAACACACTTGCAGGTCGATTCAAGCCTCCAAACATGTTCCATTAGCTTGCCAAGGTTGTTAGGAAGCGATTCCAATCAAAAACTCAATCCCATACTCAAAGAATTGGTAATTCGAGGGTGAACTGTATCACTTTTCTTGCATAATCGTATTCTATTATTGAGACCATATCATTTCATTTTATTCATGGATTTGCACTAATTACTTTGTTCTGAAGCTAACTGCACAGTTTGATTGAAGTTTCATGCCCTATATGAGGAATCGCCATTAAAGATATCTAGGGTTCCAAGGTTTTTAATTTAGGCATTTTCTATTCCTGTAAAATTGAGACATAATAATGCCATGAACGAAGTCAGCAGGTTGGGAGGAAGAGATTGAGACCATCGCGCCAAATTTCTGAGGCCACATGGCCTAATCGCTATTATTAAAATCAGCATATTTTGAGGGGGTTTAAAACCCCCGTTAAATGTTTGTTAATTTGTTTCAGGAAATCCCCAACGAAGAAGACGATGCAGTGGCAGCCAACGATTGGTCAATTTGAATTTTCGCACTGGAAATCCACTAACCCATATTCTTGCTTTATGTTATTTGTGTGTTATTTAATAAACAAAACGCATTGAGTGCTTCAGTGGTAAAATTGGTGAGTATTAATCCTCATGACCTGGGTTCGAGCCCCAGGTCTTCATTATCTCAATATTATTTTTCAATTAATCTTCACATGCAGTTTCACATGCTGAAGCACACCATACACTTCCAAATCAAGCTTGCCACGTCCATCTCAAGATCAATCAGAAGCCCATGGATAACCATGGATAGAAAGGGTGCTAACACCTTCCCTTTCTATAATCTACCTCCCGAACCGAGAGCAATCTCTATAAGGAATTTTTCTGTGCTTTTGTCCTTTCCATTTGGAGAAAATAAAAGACGGTGGCGACTCTTGCTTCCGCGACATTTCGCGAACCAGCGTTAAACAGTCAGTTCCAGATCCACCGATCACAATCGCTGATACAAATTTATTATTTGGTTATCTCTGATATTTTTTTTCTTCTTCTTTAAATTTCAATTGAAAATATACGGTTTTTTTCATCATCAAAAAGGGGGAGATTGTTAGAACAAAGTTTGAATCTACTACCCTAAGTTAAAGTTTTGATGATAACAAAATGCTAGATTAAATAAATTGTATAATTCATATGAGACATATATGCTACCTAAAAATTATATTGTGCATTTACAGAAACTCTGATGGATATCAGCATAAGAATGTCAACATCAGCATCAAAAGATGAAATATCATATGCCAGCATCAGAAGATCAATGCATGTGCTTATGCTGAAGCTTGATGAACAGATCTGCGCGTAACATACTCTAAACTCTGATCAAGATCAAAACAATATCATCAGCACCTAGAAGTATCAGAATAAGCCAAAGACAATCAACACGCTTAATTGGAAACGGTACTGTGCATTCAAGACACTTTATTACCAACGGATGTATTCCAAGACAAATATCTTCTCAATATGGAAAGAACGTAATGGGCATTGAAATGGAATAATTGACTACAACGTATCTTTTCCAAGGCTATATAAACAAGTCAGTGAGAAATGAATTGGCTAATGCTCTACAACTCTTTACACGCATAAAGCAACTCATCTTCATCCTCACTCATACAGTTTTCTATATCTCTCAAATTACTTACTCCATAGTTATAGCATCCTAGTCTCACATAAGCTTAATTTGTGTATTATCACAGTTGTGATATAAAGTTTTTGTAGAAAACATTCAACACATAGTATTCATTTATTTGTAAGAAAGAATTTCCTTGAGAGACCGGTCTGTGGTATAGACTCAAGAAGGCTTTAGCAGTTGTTAAAGCAGTTGTAATATTCAGTTGAATATAGTGGATTAAGACCTCGTTGGAGAGAGGCGAAATCACCTTGATGGGTGGACTGGAGTAGTTTGAGATCAAACGAACCAGGATAAAAATAATGTGTTGTCTGCATTTGATTTCAAGTTTTACAATTCAACCCCCCTTCTTGTGTTTTTCACTTCTTCAAAGATCACCAGACCTCCGTTGAAGATGGCCTCTCTCAAGGATGCAAAAGATGTTATTGAAGAAGGTGGGTCTACCATCGGGGGTTAACTCCATGATATTCCGTGCAAGTCTGATAAATTTGGTTTGGGTTTCTCTTTAGGGGATGAAAGGTTTGTTCGATGTGCTCGTGCTGGAAAACTCCCCTACGCATCAGTAATCACGGGGTTAATGCAGTAGAAGACGGAGACGGTGACAATGACATGGATAGCTGGATCTTCCCTACTACCAACGATGGACCTAGTAACTGGACGAAAAAGGATTTTGTACCAATTACTTTTGTTAAGAAGTAATTGTCTTTCTTGTTTTTTTGGATATGTAATAAACAATATAACTTTATGGCCACGTGTCTTACCCGGGGCACATCGGTTTAATTGTGAGGGTTATCATGTTTCACTTTCATATGGCATTAATAAAGCATTGGACGTTTTGCATACAAATTTTGCACTCTCTGTCTTTCTTTTCTGCTTTTTAATTTATCAATACAACTATGCTTTTACACACACTCACATATCAAACTGCAAATCCATATCCACTTTAGATCCCATTGATAACAGTTCTGTTATTACTAGTTATAACTTCGAAAATCCGATCAACCAAGCCGAGGACGAAGGTGAGGAAGATTGTGAGGTACCTGGAGAACTTGCTAGACTGTTACAGCAGGAAGAGAGGGCTATATAGCCTCATGAAGAGCTAGTTGAGACAATAAACTTGGGCACAGAGGTAGACAGAAAAGAAGTCAAGATCGGCGCAAATCTAGAGCTTAATGTCAAACAGCGGTTGGTACAAATGTTGCATGACTATGTCGAGATATTTTCCCAGTCATACGAACACATGTCAGGACTAGATACAGATATTGTGGTTTACCTTCTGCCAACTAAAGAAGATTGCCCTCTGGTAAAGCAGAAGTTTCGTCGCATGTGCCCTAAAATGTCAGAAAAGATCAAAGCAGAGGTTATGAAGCAGCTCAACACTGGGTTCTTAACTGTCACCTCTTATCCATAATGGGTTCCCAACATGGTACAGGTACCTAAAAAGACAGTAAAGTACAGATGTGTATGGACTACAGAGATCTGAACAGGGCAAGCCCCAAAGATGACTTTCTGCTCCCCCACATTGACGTCCTGGTTGACAACACCGTGCAGTACAAGATCTTTTCCTTCATGGATGGTTTCTCTGGTTACAATCAGATCAAGATGGCACCCGAAGATATGGAGGAGACAACCTTCATCACACAATGGGGCACTTTCTGCTACAAAGTAATGTCGTTTAGATTAAAGAATGTCGAGGCAACCTATCAGCGAGCCATGGTTGCCTTATTTCATGACATGATTCACCGTGAGATAGAAGTATATGTTGATGACATGATATCCAGGTCTCAAACTGAGGAATAACACCTTGATCATCTACAAAAGCTGTTTGATAGGTTGAAGACGTACAAGTTGAGGTTGAATCCGAACAAGTGCACCTTCGGGGTAAGGTTTGGAAAACTATTGGGTTTCATTATCAGTGACAACGGAATTCAGGTGGACCCTGCAAAAGTAAAGACTATACAAGAGATGTCGGCTCCTCGCACTGAGAAGGAGGTCAGAGGCTTTTTGGGACGCCTAAATTACATTGCCAGGTTCATTTCCCATTTAATTGCTACTTGTGAGCCAATCTTAAAGCTCCTGAAGAAAGATCAAGTGGTAAAATGGAATGACGAATGCTAGACTGCCTTCGAAAGAATCAAGGAATACCTTCAAGAACCACCAATTCTGATGCCTCTGATTGAAGGAAGACCTTTGATAATGTACTTAACAATGTTAGACAATTTAATGGGGTGTGTGCTGGGGCAACATGACGAGTCTGGTCGAAAAGAGCATGTAATATACTACCTTAGCAAAAAGTTTACCGACTGTGAGACAAGATACTCACTGCTCGAGAAAACTTGTTGCACTTTGGCATGGGCTACTCGCCGACTGAGACAATATATGTTGACCAACACTACTTTGAGGATATCTAAGATGGATCCGATCAAGTACATCTTCGAGAAGCCCACTTTTTCTGGAAGAATAGCAAGACCGAATAAAATATCTAATATACAACCCTGAAAGCAATCAAGATAAGTGTATTAGCTTATCATTTGGCTCATCAGGCAATGGATGACTACCAGTCCATGAATTTTGAGTTCCCGGACGAGAATATTATGCTAGTGACGGACTATGAAGAACCTGGACCGGATGAAGGACCTGAAGAAGGATCTCGATGGACTATGGTTTTTGATGGAGCCTAGAACGCACTCGATAATAGCATTGGTGTTGTGATCATATCCCCCAAGGGCTGTCATACTCCTTTCACTACCCGGTTATGCTTCAATTGTACCAACAACATGACAGAGTACGAAGCATGCATCATGGGTCTTAAAGCTGCTATTGACCCGAGGATCCAGTTCTTGAGCATTTTCGGAGATTCAGCCTTAGTGATAAGTCACATCAAAGGAGAGTGGGATACGAAGCACCCAAATCTCATCGCGTACAAAGAGCACGTGGTGACATTGTTTCCACACTTTGAGGAAGTCACCTTTGAACATTTTCCACGAGAAGAGAACCAGTTAGCGAACACGTTAGCTACCATGTCCTCTATGTTCAAGGTCAGGTGGGACAATGAGGTTCCTCGGATCACTATTGAGAGATTGGATGAACCAGCATACTTCTATGAGATCGACACTGAATGAGTAGCAGACAAACCTTGGTTCTATGAAGTGAAGAGATATCTCGAGGCTCAAGAGTATCCCGAGGGGGAATCTGTCAATGATAAGAAGTTTCTAAGAAGGTTCGCCACAATGTTCTTCCTCAGTAATGGAATTATCTACAAGCGCAATCATGACTCTACTCTACTTCGATGCGTAGACAAGAGCGAAGCAGAGAGGATTATGATAGATCTACACGAAGGTACCTTCAGAACCCATTCGAGTGGATATAACATGGCACAAAAGATCCTACAGGCAGGATACTATTGGTGCACTATGGAAGCAGACTGCTACCAGCATTCCCAAACTTGTCACAAATGCTAGATCTATCCTGATAAGGTGCATGTACCTCTGGTTCCTTTGAACATCTTGACGGCTCCTTGGCCCTTTGCAATGTGGGGCATTGACTTGATCTGAGAGATTAGACCTACCGCTTCCAATGGGTATCGCTTCATCCTGGTGGCCATTGATTATTTCATGAAGTGGGTTGAAGCTGCCTCTTTTGCTACTGTTACCAAGAACATTGTGGCGCGGTTTATCAAGCATAACCTAATCTGTCAATATGGTGTTCCAGAGAGAATCATCACTGACAATGGTACGAATCTCAATAACACGATGATCACCAAACTCTGTAAACAGTTCAAGATCCAGCATTATGATTCTTCCCCTTACCGGCCGAAGATGAATGGCATTGTGGAGGCTGCTAACAAAAACATTAAGAAAATCATACAGAATATGACAGTGACATACAAGGACTGACATGAGATGTTACCATTTTCCCTCCATGGCTATCGCACCTCCGCACGAATGTCAACAGGGGAAACGCCCTACTCTCTGGTATATGGCATGGAGGCTATCTTGACTATCAAGGTCCAGATCCCTTCTCTGAGAATCATGAAGGATGCAGGTATGAATGAAGATGATTGGATCCATACTCGGCTTGATCAACTGAATATGATTGATGAAAAAAGACTTACTGCTGTCTATCATAGTCAAATGTATCAAAAATGGATGATCAAGGCTTTCAACAAAAAGGTCAGATGCCAGGTATATCAAGTCGGGGATCTAGTGATCAAGTGCATCATACTGCCGCAAGGTGATCCCAGGGGAAAATGGACTCCCACATATGAAGGTTCATTTGTGATCAAAAGCATATTTTTAGGTGGAGCCATGATTCTGACCACCTTGGACGGTGACGACCTTCCTCACCCTGTCAATGCAAAGATAGTGAAAAGATACTACGCATAAATAAGACCCGCTAGGTTGACTAGCCTAGGCAAAAATAAGGGCTTCTCGGCGAACCAAAAGGGTTCGGGCAAAAATTAGGGATGAAAACTAAAAATATTTGTACACCCGGCAAGTCGAAAACCTGAAAAGGCGGCTTGGGCAAAAAAGGGTATCCCGGTGGAATGAAAACCCGAAAGGGAGGTCCAGGAAAAAGTTATAGATTTAAAGTGTATCACTATGTCCCATTGGATCACCTTGCAACTAGACTTCAGTATCAACTATCAAGCTCGAACGACACCGATCAATCCAGTCAACTTCGGACAAGTAGCAAAGTGATGAGACGCTCGAGGACATAATGGAAATAGCAGAATTGAAACTCAAGGGGATTATTACACATAACTATTTTCTTATCTTTGTACATAATATTGTATAACTTTCATTTTCACGGCGGCGTTCTCTTACTAGAGCGTCGGCCTCCTTGTATAAAAACGCCTGTTATAGGCCAACTTCAAAATCAATACAAGTCATTTCTACACAAAAATCATTTGTTTTTCTTTATCTATTTTGTTTTTCAAAAACGTCCAATGATTTATTCTTGACATGTGCATTTGAATATGATTTCTATTCATAAAAATTTGCATAAGAAACAGAAAGATAGTTACTTATAACTTAAGGAACAGGGGCAAAGACTAAAAAACCATGTCAATCCCGACAGTTACTCCTTCCAGCAGGTACAAGGGCAGGTACAGTTTTGAAACAAGGTCACCATTACATGTGACCCCGTGACGTCTATGCTCCCCACAGAGAAGAGACAACCAAAAGCCTTGACATCAGATTCCCCAAACAAGAGTTACTTTCCCCAGCAAAGTTCCATCAGAGAGCTGATATTTATATTCCCTAGCCGAATTTTATAATTGCAAGCGGTTCATAAAGTTTTCTCCTGAGCAGAGTTTATTTCTCTGAATACAGAAGCTTAATTCCCAACAGAGTTTATTAATCTAGATACGGAAGTTCATCCCCGACAGAGTTTATTTCTCTGAATTTGCAAAATCTTCCAGCAAAGCATCTCTTCTCTCAAACAGAGCTATTACCCTACAGAGATATTCTCGAGCAGAGTCTCTCCCCGACAGAATATTCGCAAATAGAAAGGAGTAAATCCACAGCATAGTCATCTCCATTCACCATCCCCAGCGAAAATGAATAGTTCAACTTCCTAATACTCTCCAGCAGCAGTCAGGGATTTATTTTCCCCGACTAAGAAATACCTTAATAGCATCCCATATCCATACATCATGGCATACACATACATATTGCATACAATACAATCTCATTTATTTTGAGAACATTACACAATGCATTTCATACATCATGACATTGCATACGATTAACTCTTTACCTTTCAGGAAAGGACCAAATCAACAAGCTATGTCTAACCAAAGACTATTTCAGCATTTTCTTCAAGAAGATGTCCTCACAAGACTTTAGTCTGGGTCAGTTGAATCATTGCTATGATCCTTCGGATTACTATGCCAGTCAAACTTATCCATAGATCTCTCTTCTAACTATGCCGGTAGAAGAGATTCTAAGACTTTCGTCTGGGTCAGTTGAATCACTACTAAGATCCTCCTGATTACTATGCCAGTCAAAGTTAATCCAAGATCTTTCTGCTCACTATGCCGGTGGAAGAGACTCCAAGACTTTCACTTGGGTCGGTTGAATCGCTACTAATATTTTCCTGATTACTATGCTAGTCAAAGTTAATCCAAGATCTCTCTGTGCACTACGTCGGTAAAAGAGATTCCAAGACTTTCATCTAGGTCAGTTGAATCGCTACTAAGATTTTCCTGATTACTATGCCAGACAAAGTTAATCCAATATCTTTCTGCTCACTATGCCGATAGAAGAGATTCCAAGACTTTCGTCTGGGTCAGTTGAATTGCTACTAAGATTCTCCTGATTACTTTGCCAGTCAAAGTTAACCAAAGATCTCTCTGCTTACTATACCGGTAGAAGAGATTCCAAGACTTTCGCCTGGGTCAGTTGAATCGCTACTAAGATCCTCCTGATTACTATGCCAGTCAAAGTTAACCCAAGATCTCTCTGCTTACTATGTCGGTAGAAGAGATTCCAATACTTTCGTATGGGTTAGCTGAATCGCTACTAAGATCCTCCTGATTACAATGCCAGTCAAAGTTAATTCAAGGCATGTCCCGGGTTTAGTCAAATCGATGATAAGATTTCTATCCCAGTTGAACACAACTTGAGACCTTTATCTGGTCCAGTTAAATCGATACTAAGATTTCTATTCCAGTTAAAGAAGCTATGAAGCCCTGAAACTGACCAGATAATAGTCAATCAACAATGCAAGACACTCTGAAGCCCGGATCCTGACTGGATAACAATTTAATCTCATTTCCCCAGTAAGTCGCTGTGATGCCTGGAATACGACCAGATAGCAGTCAACCTTATCATCCTCAACAAGTCATTGTGAAGCCTAGATCCTGACCAGATAGCAGTTCACTCCCGTCTCTTTAATAAAGAGATGACTCCCCAGTAGAGTAACGGACAACTGAAGCTCCTAGACTCTATTCCACAAGACAAAGACCAACATTCCTTAACAAAGTCCTCCCTAACAATAGGAACAATTATCCCCACAAAGGAATAACTCATGAAATCAACATTGTCCTCTAGATGGCATCTTTGAGCCCATCTCCGATGACTCCCCGTCATATTATCTGGATGGCATAAGCCCATCTCCGACGATCTTCCGTCATCTTATCCAAATGGCATCTGTAAGCCCATTCACGACGTCATCAACCATCAGTATTACTTCATGCGAGTGAAAATTTCTGGGCACTCTAGTGTTCAATCATCTTCCACCCTCAGATCACGAATGACGGACATGCCAATCTAAATCCTCCGGTTTAAGAAGATTGAACAGGGGCATCGGTTGTACCCCAAAATTTTCCCTCTCATTTTACTCAACACATGTCAATTGAGATCCCTAACTTGTCCTAGGATGACTAAGCATTGACCAGACAAATTCTCCTCTTAAGGCAATAAGCCTCGAGATAGGGTTTCACTTATCATCCAAATGGTTGAACTCCAAGGGTCCCAAATGTTTTCTATGGCCCTAATATGTCCCCAATATTATCCATGCCAAGTTTCCTGACTTGCACTACAAAAGTCAATTGTGGCCCAAATACAGTCACACTTCAAGATTTTTGGTCAACATCAACATTCTGAAGTATTATCCATCATATTATCAAGGGTTGATCATGATTCCTCAAGAAATGCTCCTAACTCATCAAAAGTCAAAAATTGCAAATTAGGGTTTCTATAGGAAAAGTCAACCAAATTTTGACCAAGCTTAAATTTCTCATACTTTATAAAAAAATTTCCAACCAAGGCTCAATTTGAAGAGAATCCAATTCCCTACAACTTCTCTTCAGCCCTCAAGTTCAAGAAATGCTTCAATCAAAGGATACAAGCTCATACATTATAGGCCCTTTCAAAAAGTCAACAAAAACACCTTTTAGGTCAAAGCATTTTACATGACACATGGAAGATCCAATTGAAATGAAACTAAAAGGGTTTCTTAGAGGGCATCATAAGCTCTCTAAAAAGTCCAGGAACACCCTCATAGGATTAAAATAGAGAGAGATATGCATTGCTAAAGTTGACCAATATTTGTAAAAGTGCATGAAGCCAAAATTGACTAAAATTGATTTTTTTCCAAATGGGCCCATCTTTTCATGTTTGAAATTTGTTCATACCATGGACCACAACCTTTTAGTTCACTCTTATATTATTTTATTATTTATATTATTTATTTTGATATTTTATTCAATAAAATGAAAAATTAAATAATAGAAATAATGGAAGATTTGATTTGAAATCTTTTTCTTATCAAATAATAAGCAAGATAGGCTGGCATATCAAGAGAAAACGCATGGGACAAAAGGATAAGGAGATATTCTTGTTTTAGCAAGATTTGAATCAAATCCTTATGCTTTTAAAAACATGATTCTAATTGATTCTTTTGGCTCTTGTTTTAACCTAATGAGATTCACTATATATGCATGACAATATGCCAAGCCAAAGGGACGCACAACTGCTTCCAAGAACCCTAACAAAGCTTTCAAAAAAAATTCCAAAACTTGTGAAATTCGAAACACCTCTTGTAAGCCATCCGCCGTGAAATTTATACTCTCCATCATACTCCTGAAGGTCCCAGGAGTCCGTCCCTGTCAATCTCCAGGCCTGCAACACTCTCAAGCGCTCAGATCAAGGGTCACCTGTTTGGGTATTTTTCTTGAATTCCAAAGTATTACATACTCTAATATAAATCGTTTCTATGTCCATATTAATGTTTACACTGATGTTCATGAATGTTTAGAGCCATCACATGGTTAGTTTTATGCAGGAATGAAGCTTTGCCATTGTTAGGGAAAATTTTCAGGCGAGTTAGGTATCTCCCTATACAGGGACTTTCAGACCAAAAGACCACCGCCATGGAGTTTGCAGCCTAGGAAATAGGGGGGGGGGGGTAGCCAAGTTTTGTGGTTTTAAATCTATGTATTTTGTTGTTTGAATTTTTGCAAGGGCCAGTGAAGACGACCGGATGGTAGCTCCGGCGTCCCTGAATTCCATGGACTTTAGTCAACACTGGTGTGGCCTGTTAGCATCATGTGATTGGTTATTTCAAATCTCTAGGGGCCCATCTCAGCGCACGCTTTGACACCTGACCATAATCCACTTATTTCATATATATATATATATATATATATATATATATATATATATATATATATATATATATATATATATATATATATATATATATATATATATATATATATTATGCTTATTTGTATAAAAGAATTGACCATTGGCTCAGATGGCAAGAGTGAAGGGTGTTAAGGCATTGCATGTGTGGGAGGTCAGGGGTTCGACCCTTGACTCCTGCATATTATTTTTCTGATTTCTACTTGCATATTCAGTGTCCCAGGGTTAAGTGTGTGCACCCTGTACTAGCCTATCATCACCATTGGATCTCTTCAATGCTAGATCAAAAGCTCCAGCTCCAAGTGTGCACGATGGACCCTCTAGAAGCCACAACACAAAATCACACGCAAGGGGTTATTGGGCTTGTTGTCTTGGGCCTTGCAAATTCAATCAGCACCCCCCAAAATGCTTCACAACATCAGGCCCATTCTATTTCTTCTTTATATTGTTTTTTTAATTTCTTTATTTTAATTGTTTTAAAATTTTTTTTATTTAATCACAAAATCAATAAAACCATAAAAAAATTAGAATTAGGTTTTTTATTAAAATCAATTTTGTAAATTAATTTAATTAACTATTTTGACTTGTTTCTTTTAAAAATAAAATCAATTAGAATCTAGGTTTAAATTGCAAAATCTTTTTTCTTCAAAAAAATAAAAAATATTAGTTTTGTTAGAATTAATTTTTTTAATTAATAATTTTTTTCCAAATTAATTAATTACCCTTTTTATCATTTAACCTTTTTTCAAATAAAAACAACAAAAATCTTTTCTCTTAAACTAGGCCCATTTTAGGGTTTAGGTGCTTCGTTATTCCTCGCGTTTTTATTATTTCTGCTATATTATTTTTTCATTATGTAATTGCGCCCGGTTTGTAATAGTTTAATTAGGGTTTTAATTTTTCATTTTTAACTTTCAGTCACTAATTATGTAATTGCACCAAAGCCTTGTAATTGTTAGGAATTTTATCTTTCTGCCATTTATTTTCCCGCACGATAAACTGCTAAGATGAATGTTTAATAGGGCTGCCTGAAAGGTAATGATTAATTGAACCTAGATAACCCTAATTGTGCAAGATAAAATTTCTGAAAAAAGCACATTGTCGCCCACTTGCACCCCTAGGGTGTTACCCCACTTGGTTGCCTTCGGAAACAATGGTCATGTCCCTCGAAACGTAGTTGTGATACGGTGGGAGAACCGACTTGAGGTTTTTGCGTTTGATCGCAAATGTTGAGTTAGCAAGAGTCGCCACTGACTTTTATTTTATCCAAAGGAAAGGTGAAAAAGCACAAGAAAGATCTTTGAGATTATTTCTTGAGTTCGGGGGCTAGATTATGAAAATGGAAGGTATTAGCACCCTTTTCATCCATGGTTTTCCATGGGCTCTTAGTTACTTGCTAGATCACTTGCTTTTGTTTGAAATTATGCTTTGTGTGGTTTTTTGAAAGTATTTTGTAAAAATGCCATTGTTTAGGCAAACTTTGTAATGATTCTCGTTCGTAAGAATGTATACAAAAATGTTGATCTTTTGAAAATGTTTTCAATTTTGTAAGATGTTTGAAAGTGTGTGTGTTTGTTTTAAAAATAGCAAGGATGTTTGTTTTGAAATGGAGCAAGTAATTAGGAGCATTCTACATACTCAAATGTCTTTCTTGTTCATTTTCTTTTCCTTTGACATTGTTGTCTTACCATTGATTTGGTAAGCAACCCCATCTTTGGATGTAAATGGGACGGGCGTTGGTCATCGTATAACCATGATTAGCAATGTTGCAAGGTATCTTAGCATTATTTTTGAGGGACTAAGATCATTTGTATGGCAACTTAGATAGCGTAATCGAAGGATTATGATCTTGTATTTGCTTGTATTTGCTAAGATACCATACATGCGTAATATGTCCATTTTGTATAAGGCAACCAAGTGGAATAAACCTAGGGGTGCTTGTGTGCAAGTGTATTGTTTTCATGCTTGTTTGTGTCTTGAATTAGGGTTTTCTAAGTGTTGACTTTTGTCATTCCATACAAACCCTAATTACTAGCATTTGTATATAAAAACGATAAATTGCGAAATTTTAAAGTTACTATGCTATTACAACATTGGTGGGGTTATAAATGGGGATTGCAAGAATATAAACTTAGTTAATCTATTACAACCAAATTGAATGAGTATTAATGTACACGAGATTAAATAAATATAATTTGCAAAAAGAATAAATATGCACTAATGTAAAGGTGAAAAAAATGAATATTTTGTTGGTTTTTATAAGAAAAAGGGATTTGTTTTAACCTAGTTAATTAAAGAAAATAATTAATTAAACTTAAATTTATTAAGAAAAGATTTTAAATAAAACCCTAATTATATTTAGTTGATTAAAATAAAATAAGTTTAAGAAAAATGTATTTTTTTGGTATTTTGTCTTGAAAATATTTATAGCATTATAAATTATTTTTGGCCTTTTTTAATATTAAAAATAATATATTTTAAATGGTGTGAAAAAATAAATAAATAAAATATAATATTAATAAAATTTATAAGATTAGTTAATAAAATAAATAAAGTATAGTAAATAAAATTATTTTTGTGAGAAAAATAAAATAAAATAAGTCCAAATATAAATCTATCATTTTTTTGTATTTTTATGATATTTAATATTAGAAAATATATTTAAGAAAATAATAAAATAAAAAATAAAAAAAAAATAATAAATAAGTTTGGGTCAAGTGTGCCATTAGTCAACAGGGAGGTCAGCTTAGCAAAAACAAAAACAAGCCAGACCCAAAGGGCCCAAAGCCTGCCAAAAAAATACAAAAAAAATCAGCAAGTAAAAATGTGAAAAATGAAAAGGGTACCACTGAGGCTCGAACCCAGGTCCCATAGGTTACATGCGCGCGCTTCTACCACTGCGGTGGCTATACATCTGTTAATACAAGTAAAATAATAAATATGTAAGGAAAAACGCGCCCTGAATACTTCATCTTCAACCTCCAGCCAGACCAACTATAACTTGCTCATTTCTCATCAAAAATAAAAATTTTAAACATGAAACTTATAGCAAATTTTCTCACGATTCTAGAAATGTAAAGTATTAAAACTATAGATCAAAGATAAGAATGAATTTTAATGGCCCTAATCTGAACCCTAAAAATTCCAGAAATTTCAATTACAAAATTCTCTAAGCTCAAGCAAAACTAATGGAAAATATGGACATGGTTAGCTTCAGGGCAATGATATCTACATGTTTTGTTCACAAATAAACTATTGATGATGCCTGTATGAAGAATTCCAAGTTGAGAAAACTTACCTCAAAACTGGAAATCGTGTTTGGAATTTTAGCTTGTTTCAAGTGATTGTGATTATCATGTTAGCTTCCTTGAGGTCCTAGGAAGCTAATGCAATGGTTTGCTTGAGTTGAGAGTGGCTGAAATGACTTGGAGAACTCAATGTGTTGTGCTCTATTTTTGGCTATGGAGGATATGGTAAATGATGTTATAGTGATGAAACAGGGATAGGGATAGGCTACACTTGATGTAAGGAAGCTTTAGAAACTAAAAGGCCAAGAAACACACGAGGGAAATGTGAGTTTGATGTTCAAGGTCAGAAACTGTGCAACAATGGAGTTTTTAGGAAATTTCTGATTTGAGAGAGTTTTGGTTTATTTCAGGGTGCTTAAGCTCGTCCTCTAGCTCACAAATAGTGACTCTATTTATAAGCAACTAGTTTGGATACTTCTTGTTGATCAGAACTCTAAATCACAAGCTTATGCATAACATGTGATTTTTGAGAAATTCAAGTTTCCATGCCTTGTACTTGGTTCATAGAGTTGTTAACCACTTTAAACACAATACTTCTGACTTTATGGATGGATTTTAATCAAGGAAAACAAGTTGGGAGCTCAAGAAGCTGACTTTGTGCATAAAGCTTGCTTTACAAGAATGGATATGTTACTTTCTCCCTAAAATGGAAAATTGATTTGGACAATGCTTGAAATACTTGGATAAGGGCATAATCAGTTGTGTAAACCATCAATTATGGAGTGAAAAACAAGTTTGAGGCCTGCAAAGTGAGGATTATGAAGACTAGCATGGATTTGGTTCATGTGTTCATCAAAAATGACTTGTAATCCAAGTGACAAAACCCTAAATTCATCTCTTCGATTCTCCCTACTCAAGAATGATCTCAAGGAGTTCTTTGACGTTTTGGAAAGCTTGCAATGTGCTCTACAACCCATCCTTGAATTTATTTTTAAGATTCCCCTTGGAACCATATGAAAAAGTGCCATGAAGTTGGGTCAAAATCCTGACCAAATTAGGGCAAAATTTCACTAAATATTTAGTTTCATGACTACATGTTCATAAAATTATAACTTGAGATCCAAGTATTTTTGGAAGGAGTTGTGTAAAGCAAAGTTGTAGATTTCACGGAGATCTAAAACTTTCATGTTGGAAGTTTCTCTTGAATCATCTTGCATCATAGTGAAAATTTTGTTCAAAGTTATGAAAAAACATGAAATTTCCAACACTTAGAAAAATTTCTAAGTTTAGAAATTTTGACTTTTCAAAATTAAATCTTGAATTTATGATTTCTTGATGAATAAGTTTCATATTTTTACATGTTTTGATGAATTATGATCTTGGCACTTGAATTTGACCAAAAAGTCAAAGTTTGACTTTTCAGTATACATTTGACTTTTGATTAGTTGACTGCGAAATTCATCTGTCAATCCAATGGACTTGCAATATTTTGAACCATGTCATTAGGTCAAAATTATGCAATTTGGACCCTTGGGATCATGCCTTAAACCAGTTGACCATTTTCTAGGTCAAAAATCAGAAATTGCCCTTTCTCAGTCAAAACTTTAATTTTGACCATTTTGCCCTTTTGGAGATTTGATCAAATTTCTTGAGGAATTATGGTCCAAACTTGATCAAATGATACATATGAGTTTAAAATGTTGATGTGGATAAAAAATAATGAAGTTTGACTGTAAATTGGCCATAGTTGACTTTTTCCCCAATACATCTGATTTTTAGGTCAACTGCTCAATTGACTGATCAAAAATGTGATCCAAGGCTTAAAACTTGACATGAGTAATATTGGGGGTCCACAATGATCCATGAAAGTCATACGAAGCATTGAAAGTTCAAAAATCCTTGTTCAAACCCAAACCCTAATTTTGGTCATCAGTGCCTAAGGAGATGTCTTGAGTTGATCAAGCCCTAGTGCAGTCTTGAGCCCAAGGAGAACTTGTGAGCAAATTCTTGATAAGTGAGAGGTAAAATTTTGGGGTACACCAGCTGCCCCTGTTCAATCTTCTTAATTCTGAAGAGTTAGATTGGCATGTTTTTCCATTCGTGACTCGAAGGTGGAAGATGATTGGACACTAGAGTGCCCAGAAATTTGCACTCGGCGATGTGATGGTAGAAGGAATGGGCTTAAAGATGCCATTTGGAGAGGTGATAGAAAGTTGTTAGAGATGGGATTATAGATGCCATCCAAGAGTGATTGTTGAATTATAATTTGTAAGCTGAAAGAATGAGTATCAGAATGGCATCAGTGTCTAAAGCATATCTGAACTGTATCTGGAAGCTGATTTTAAATGAGTATCAGAATGGCGTCCGTGTCTGGAGCGTATCTGAACTGTATCTAGAAGAGGCTTTGAATGAGTATCAGAATGGAATCCGTGTCTGGAGCGTACCTGAACTGTATCTGGAAGAGGCTTTGAATGAGTATCAGAATGACATCCGTGTCTGGAGCGTATCTTAACTGTATCTGGAAGTTGAAAACTGAATGAGTATCAGAATGACATCCATGTCTGGAATGTATCTAAACTGTATCTGAGACTTGAATCTGAATGAGTATCAGGATGGCATCCGTGTCTGGAGCGTATCTGAAATGTATCTGGGAGTTGAATTTGAATGAGTATCAGAATGGCATCCATGTCTGGAGCGTATCTGAACTGTATCTGAGAGTTTAATCTAAATGAGTATCAGGATGGCATTCGTGTCTGGAGCGTATCTGAAAACTTTGAACATTGTTAATGGTAGTTGTTAACCTTATCCTGAAAAGGGTAAAATGTTAGATAAAATGAAAAGTCATGTTGTATGAAATGCATGATATGATGCATTTGTGTAACCAATGTTTATGATATATGGGTGCGATGTATGCGTATGTGATCTAATTTTGCTGTACTGCTATTGGATTGGGGAAATAAATCCTTGTCCGCTGCTGAGGATTATAAGTCTTCATATTGTGATGTTTGAAGTGCTGATGAATTTCCCTTTAGAGAAATAAACTCTGTTGTAAGGGGAATGTCGTGTACCATTTGAAAAATCCTGGTTAGGGAATTATGAGAAATTTGGCGACTTCTACAGAGGATTGATAAACTGGAAGCTTTGTTCCGTTGGGGATTAAACTACACATTGTGGGGAATTTTATGGAGATAAACTTTGAGAGATTTCTCTATCCCTTAAAGCCATCAGCGATTGTCTTTTATTTTGTTTATTTGTAAACAATAATTATGTTCAAATGCATATGTTAACAATGAATCATTGGACGTTTTTGTAAACAAAACACAAGCGTAAATAAAAACAAATAGTTTTTTCACTTTCAAAGGGATATCTTTATATTGAATTTGAGTAAGTATTTTGTACAATGAGACAAACATTCTAGTAAGAGAATGCCGTCGTAAAAAATGAAAATTTTGATACAAAGAAAAGATAGCTATGTGCAATAATCCCATGGGGTTCCCATTCTTCTATAGCCTTCGTGTCTCTGAGCATCTTGTCCATTTGTTGCCTTGTCTGAAGATGATTGAATTGATCAGAACCTCTGAGTTTTTCAGCGGAATCCAAAGGTTGTCCGTACGGTGATCCAACGGGACATAGTCATACGCTTTAATTCCCTAACTTTTGCCTGGACCGCCCTTTCGGGTTTTCAGTCCACCAGGATACCCTTTTTTTCCTAAGCCGCCCTTTCGGGTTTTCAGCTTGCCGGGTGTACAGATTTTTTGTTTTATCCCTAATTTTTGCCCGAACATTTTTGGTTCGCCGGGATGCCCTTGTTTTGCCTAGGTGTGTAAACCTAGCGGGTCTCTTATGCGTAGTATCTTTTGACTATGTCTGCATTAGCAGGGTGCGACAGGTCGTCGCCATCCATGGTGGTCAAGATCATTGCTCCACCAAAGAATATGTTTTTGATTATAAATGGTCCTTCGTATGTAGGAGTCCATTTTACCCTAGGATCACCTTGCGGTAGTATGATACGTTTGATCACCAGATCTCCAACTTGATACACTTGTCGTCTGACCTTTTTTGTTGAAAGCCTTGATCATCCGTTTTTGATACATTTGACCATGACAGACAGCAGTAAGCCTTTTCTCATCAATCAAGTTTAGTTGATCAAGTCGAGTCTGGATCCAATCTTCTTCATTCAACCCTGCATCCTTCATAATTCTCAGAGAGGGGATCTGAACCTCAATAGGAAAAACAACCTCCATGTCGTATACCAGAGAGTAGGGTGTTTCCCCGGTTGATGTGCGAGCTGTGGTATGATATCCGTGGAGAGCGAATGGTAGCATCTTATGCCAGTCTTTGTATATGACTGTCATTTTCTATATGATCTTTTTAATGTTCTTATTCGCAGCTTTGACAACACCATTCATCTTTGGTCGGTAAGGGGAAGAATTATGATGTTGGATCTTGAATTGCTCGCACAAGGCGGTGATCATAGTATTGTTCAAATTCATACCATTATCTGTAATGATCCTTTCCGGGATACCGTAACAACAAATGAGATTCTGCTTGATGAACCCAGTGACAACATTCTTGGTAACGGAAGCAAAGGAGGATGCCTCCACCCACTTTGTAAAATAGTCAATGGCCACTAAGATGAAGCGGTGTCCATTGGAGGCGGCTGGCTTGATTTCCCCAATCATATCAATCCCCCACATAGTAAAGGGCCAAGGAGCCGTCAAGACATTCAGAGGAACCGGAGGTACGTGCACCTTATCAGCATAAATCTGAAACTTATGGCAGGTTCGAGAGTGTTGATAGCAATCTGCTTTCATGGTTGACCAATAATAGCCTGCCCGTAGGATTTTATTTTCCATCGTATGCCCACTAGAATGGGTGCCAAAAGTTCCTTCATGTAATTTATCCATGATCCTTTCAGCTTCAACCTTGTCTACGCACCGAAGTAATACGGAGTCATGGTTGCGTTTGTAAAGAATTCCATTACTAAGGAAGAATTTAGAAAAGAATCTCCTTAAGAACTTATTATCGTTTACTGAAGCTCCTTCTGGATAATCTTGAGCCTCGAGATACCTCTTGACTTCGTGAAACCAGGGCTGGTCCACTACTTCTTCAGTATTAATCTCGTGACAGTGTGTTGGTTCATCCCTCCATTCAATGGTAATCTGGGGAGCCTCATTATCCCATTTAAGTTTAAACATAGATGACATCGTGGCTACTGCGTCTTCTAGCTGATTTTCTTCTCGCGGGAAGTGCTCGAAGGTAATCTCCTCAAAATATGGGAGCAATGTCAAAACATGTTCTTTGTAAGGGATAAGATTAGGGTGTTTGGTGTCCCATTCTCCTTTGATCTGGCTGATGACCAAAGCTGAATCTCCAAATACATTCTAAGATTTGATCCCTAAGTCTATGGCAACTTTGAGACCAAAGATGCATGCTTCGTATTCCGCCGTGTTATTTGTACAATTGAAGAAGAGTCTTGCCGTAAAAGGAGTATGACATCCTTCAGGAGATATGAGTACAACACCAATACCACTTCCGAGTGCGTTAGATGCCCCATCAAAAACCAGGGTCCATCGGGATCCTTGTTCAGGTCCGTCATATGGTCTGAATTCTTCATTGTTGTTTACCATCATGATGTTTTCATCTGGGAATTCAAACTTCATGGACTGGTAATCTTCTACAGCTTGTTGAGCAAGGTGATCAGCTAGTACACTGCCCTTTATTGCTTTTTGGGTAGTATACTATATGTCATATTCCATCAGGATCATCTTCCATCTCGTTATTCTCCCAGAGAGAGCAGGTTTCTCAAAGATGTATTTTATTGGATCCATTTTAGATATCAACAGGGTAGCATGAGTCAGCATATACTGTCTTAGTCAGCGAGCAGCCCATGCCAGAGTGCAGCAAGTTTCTCGAGTAGTGAATATCTTGTTTCATAGTCGGTAAACTTTTTGCTCAGGTAATAAATAGCGTGCTCTTTTCGTCTAGACTCATCATGCTGCCCCAACACATACCCCATTGAATTTTCCTAAACGGTCAGATACATGATCAATGGTCTTCCCTCGACTGGTGGCATCAAAACAGGAGGCTCTTGCAGGTACTCTTTGATCTTGTTAAAAGCATTTTGGCACTCATCATTCCATTTGACTACTTGATCTTTCTTCAATAGTTTGAAGATTGGTTCACAAGTAGCTGTCAGGTGAGAAATGAATCTAGCAATGTAGTTTAAACATCCCAAGAATCCTCTAACTTCCTTCTCAGTAAGAGGAGCAGGAATCTCTTGTATCACTTTCACTTTGGCGGGATCTACTTCAATACCCTTATTATTGACGACAAACCCTAGGAGCTTACCAGACTTTACTCCAAAATGTGCATTTATTTGGGTTCAACCTCAACTTGTACTTCTTTAGTCTCTCAAACAGTTTCTGTAAATGATCAAGATGCTCTTCTTCTGTTTGAGATCTAGCTGTCATGTCGTCCACTTAGACCTCTATTTCGTGATGTATCATGTCGTGAAATAGAGCTACCATGGCACGCTGATAGGTTGCCCCCATATTCTTTAGTCCGAATGGCATAACCTTGTAGCAGAATGTGCCCCACTGTGTGACAAATGTTGTTTTCTCCATGTCCTCAGGTGCCATTTTGATTTGGTTGTAACCTGAGAAACCATCAATGACAGAAAACACTTTGTGTTATGCCGTATTGTCAACTAGGATGTCAATGTGGGGAAGTGGGAAATCATCCTTAGGGCTTGCCCTATTTAAATCTTTGTAGTCCATGCACATTCGTACATTGCCGTCCTTTTTGGGCACGGGAACAACATTGGCAACCCATTGTGGATAGGAGGTGACGACCAAGAATCCAGCGTTGAATTGTTTCATGACTTCTTCTTTAATCTTCTCCGACATATTTGGTCGCATGCGACGTGCCTTTTATTTTACTGGTCGACAGTCCTCTCTTGTAGGTAGACGGTGTACTATGATATCTGCATCAAGTCCTGGCATGTATTTATAGGACCAAGCAAATACCTCAACATACTCGTGCAACAACTGAATCAGACGCTCCTTGACACTGGGTTCCAGATTGGCACCCACCTTGACCTCTCTTCTGTCTTCTTCGGTACCTTGGTTGATTGTATCCACTGGCTCTTCATGGAGATGAATGATTCTCTCTTCTTGTAGAAGTAATCTGACAAGTTCCCCTGGTACTTCACAATCTTCCTCACCTTCGTCTTCGGCTTGGTAGATTAGATTTTCAGAGTCACAAAAAGCCATAACATAATTGTTACCCGTGGGATCCCGAATGGATGTAGACCTGCATTGTGAGTGTGAGTGTGTGTAAGGGTATAACTATCTTTTAAAGAAATGAAAATGTAAAAAAGAAAAACAATGAGTACCAAGTTTTTATGAAAAACGTCCATGATTCATTGATGCCATATGGAAATGAGATAATAACCCTTACAAATGGACCTTTGTACCTCGGGTAAGACACAAGGTTTCAAGAGTCTGAATTGTTTTAATATTACAGATCCAACAAAATGTAAAGACAAATTACTGTGGGATAAAAGTGATCGGGACAAAATCTCTAACCTCCCAGTTGTTGAGCCCTCCACTGACAGTTGGGAAGATCCAATCCTCCAGGTTTCAGCCATCTTCATCATCCTCTACCGGGTTGACTTCACGTTTTCCGATCTTCAGGGGTGATCCTCCAGCACGAGCGCGGCGTGCAGTCTTTTGAGCACCTGAAGTGAAACCCAGGCCAAACTTGTCAGATTTGTATGGGATATCTGAAAGTTGTCCCCAGATAGTGCACCCACCTTCTTCTATCACTTCCTTTGCATCCTTTAAAGATGACATCTTGAGGGGAGGCCTTGTGATCTTAGGAACAACCCTGGTTACCGCCACATCTTGCGGGAGTTCTTCAAATTGTTGGATTGGAGTTTCGATAAATTCACAATCTAACTCCACATATCTGAAGGAATTGAGATGGCTGATCATATACTCTTCTTCTCCATGAACGGTGATAATCTTCCCTTGAATCAGATACTTCAGCATTTGGTGCAACGTAGAAGTAACAATGCCAGCATTGTGGATCCATGGTCGGCCTAGCAAGCAGGAATATGAAGGGCGAATATCTATTACATAAAAAGTTGAGTCAAACGTTTGGGTCCTAACTTTTATGGGGATATCCACTTCCCCATGCACAATCCTTTTTGAGCCGTCAAAAGCTCTCACTACTGTGTTTCTTGGTTTCAATGTCAATCTTTCACAGTCAAGCCTATTAAGATCCTTTTTAGGAAATACATTTAGAGACGAGCCAGTGTCCACCAAGACATGATCCAAGGTTGTGCCCCTGCATTCCACTGAGACATGCAATGCCTCATTATGCTTCCTTCCTCTTGGCGTTAAATCAGCATCCGAGAAACCTAAACCATTATCTGCAGTCAAGCAGGCTACGCAGTCTTGGAACTGATCAACAGATGTTTCTTGGGGCACATGGGCAGTTTTCAGGAATTTTACCAAGGGCTTTGTATGCGCCTCGGAACATAGTAGTAAAGCTAGCATGGAAATTTTAGATGGAGTTTTCCCCAGTTGTCCAACTACATCATAGTCGCTTCTTTTTATGATCTTTAGAATTTCCTCCATCTCTTTCCGGGAGGTCTCAGGGATAGCCAATGATTTTCCCTTCGTCCGGACAGGCTCAATCAGAATACTTTTACCTTGAGTCTCGATTAACTCGACAGCAGGAATGTTAGTAGGAGTGATAGCAGGGATTGTAACAACTTTGTCAGTTGGAGTATTGGTGGAGATGATTGTAGGACTGGGAATATCCTTCGGAGGAGCAACAACAACAGGAATGATTACGGGTCCAGAAATTGCTTTTGGGGGAGCAATTTCTGGAGATAATATCCTTCCGCTTCGGGTAATATTGCTAGTCCCCACAATATTACTGATATCGGAGTTAACTTTCTCGGAACTTGAATCTTCGGCAGCTGGCCAATCTTGCTTGATACCGTGGTAGTAGACATCCCCTCCATAATTCCATGGTATGGTTTTGTCTGACGAATATGGGACTGGTCCAGGCATTGTAATTATCAAAAGGGTTACTTTTGGAACTGATGTAATTCAAACGGGTCTTTTGGTGGAGACCCTTGAAGAATTGGCGGAAATGGTAATGATAGAAACATCATTATAAGGAAAAGGTGGAACATAAGTCTTTTCAAACAAAATTTCCTTGTTATCTATTAGGAACTGAACGTCTTCTTTCAACAAAGGACAATTGGTTGGTGAGGACAAACAGAAATGACAGCTTTCATCACAGCCTGGGAATACACTGGAATTTAATAAGTTCTTTTTGATAGTCAGGAGTGGGGTCATAAGTTCATCAACTGAAGTAACAAACATATCTTCCTCAATGGCGTTGGCATTATGGCCGTGTTTGGGCATAGGGGCAGAAATGACATTTGGCTTTTCGGGCCATCAAATTCAATCTCTTTGGCTTCAATGAGGTCTTGTACTTTGTTCTTTAGAGCCTAACACTTGTTAGTGTCATGGTCGGGACATTCAGAGTGGTATGCACAGCGGCAATTAGGATGATAGTGAGGAGAGGTTGTGTTAGGGTTCTTTGGAGCTTCTTTCAAGGTCACTAGGTTGGATCTTAGCAAGTGTGGCAATAATTGAGATAAGGTCATGTTAATTCTGGTGAATTGTCAGACTGGTCTTTCCATCCTTGGTTTGTTGTTTCATTGTTGATCAGGCACATGTTTAGGAATCATAATAACCCCCACCATTGGACGGCATTCGACCCTATCTTGATTTCTCTGAGGATATACAACAACCACTTCTTTCTTTCCGATGAATGGCTTCCTTACAGCAACAAAGCATGCATCTTTTTGAATCTTTCCACTCTTTATCCCAGCTTCTACCCTTTCCCCAGTCAATATCAGTTCAGTAAAACCTTCCGATGAACTCCCAATTAGGTGATTGAAGAAGGGACCAGACAAGATGCCCAAAAACATGTCTACTAATTCTCTTTCAGATAGGGGAGGTTGAACTCTTCCAGCCAAGTCTCTCCATTTTTGCGCATAGTCCTTGAAGCCTTCACTTAAAACCATGGCCATACTCTGGAGCTGAGTACGGGTAGGCGCAAGATCAACATTGTATTGGTATTGTTTGTAAAAGGCTGCAGCAAGATCTTCCCAGTTATGAACATTGGATCTTTCTAACTGATAAAACCAATCAAGTTGAGTTCCAGACAGACTGTCTTGGAAGAAGTGTACCCATAAATCTTTGTCAGCGGTATGGGGCTGGATTTTCCTCACATAAGACCGAAGATGCATTTTAGGGCATGAAACTCTATCATATTTGGCGAACACAGGTGCTTTGAATTTTGGAGGAATGACAATCCCTGACACTAAGCCCAACTCCTCAAAGTCTAAACGAGGCACTTTTTGGATTTCCATTGCACTCAACAGTTCTTCTAGATGCTTATACTTGTCATCAACTGGAGGGTATTGTTCTTCAGAATAGTCTTCTTTCTCCTCTTACTCTTCTGACTCTGATTGGATAATTGTTTCTTTACCCTTCCCATCTTGGTTGTCTTTCTCACCGGATGTCATTGCAAAGTCTAAGGCCCTTCTTGTCTGCCCTTGGAATCTTCTTCCCATGTTTAGAACTCGGGTTATCTTCTGTGTCTTCTTTTTCTTATCCTCAACCAGCAATGTCTTCAACTCTTCTTGTCCTTTGGCTAGAGTTAAGAACAATTATTGAAACTGTGCATTCTGAGCTTGGAGGTCCTTCACCATTTGCTCGAGATCCATCTCACTGAAATAAACAGTAGAGAGATGAGGAGACTTGTTGCAAGAAATCTGCTTATGTTATGATGAATGGTAAATGCATATGCAATGTTTTCAATGATTTTAAGATTCAGATTTGTTTTAGACAAAAAGGAAACACACGTTATATTAATAGATTAAAGCTTGAGTACATCAATTCCTTCTTAGGAAAAATCATACAAAAACTCTAAGATAAAAAGATAGTACGCATCCTCTTTGGTGCAATGTAGGCATTCAGAGTCTGCTCCTTATGAAGTAGCCTAGTGAGTTCCAAAACCTTCTTCTCGCTTGTGTAGAATTGGGCTTCGAAAGTATCTCGCTCCCCCTTGAGTTGTATCCAATCCCTTTGTAGGTATTCAAGAGAGGTGGGCATGTCAGGATGTAGGATAGTATATGGAACATCTCCTTCCATGACAAGCTCAATGATTACCGGGAGAATGGATGGATAAGGCATCATAAGACTCTAAGCACGAGTTCGTACCCATTTGAGGTAAGTCTCAAGAGGGATGGAATTTTTATGCCCCAAAGTCTTGCTATCTACCTTGTTTAACATCCTCCAAGCTCGGATAAATTTCTGGCGAAGACCTTGATCGTCATCGTCGTAGTCAAATACCAAACCTTGAATTAGCATATCGTGCGGGCCATCCCTTCGGGCGTAACCAAACTCTCTTAAGGCTAAGCAGGGGTTGTAGGTGATACCCCCCCTAATTCCAAGTAACGGGGCATTAGGAAATTCTCCACAACGGTCGATAATAGTAACATTCTCTATTGATCAGGAGCACCAATGAATATCTTAATGTTTGAGCATCATTAACCTTTGTGACCACCTTGAACCTTGCTCATTCTTTAATACAGATTGAGGAAGATGCAAAATAAACCATCTTTCCAAGAGAGGAGTGCAACACATAAGGAAACCTCTTTTCCTTATTGTGCGAGTGTGAAAAGAGTGTAGGATATCCCCTAGCAATGTAGGTACCGGGTTGCGGGATATGAAGATTTTGATGGTGTTCACATCTAAGAGTTGGTCAGGATTTGGAAAAAAAACCATCCCATAGATGAGGAGAGCCACAATTTCCTCAAAGGCTTGCAAATCTAAGGAATTCCAACAGTTTTGGGATTTCTCGAACAAGAACTTTACTAGGAAACCTTTAACACCACTCCTTGTTTCCCAATGAGTTGTGACATCAGATGATTGCAAGTGCAGAGCTTGAGCAATATCTTCTGGCTTTGGGTCTCTTTCCATACCGTTGAAAGGTAGTTGATTGAGAATGGGAATCCTCAAGAGTCAGGAGAATTCTTCCAAAGTAGGCACAAGTTGATAGTTGGGAAATATGAAGCAATGGTGTAAAGGATCAAAGAACTGAAAGAGCACCTTCATCATGTCCTCATCTGTGTTTGAGGTGACCCAGTTGAGTAGGCGACCATGTCTCTCGGTGAATGGAGAGTTTTCTGGAATCCTTGATGCTAGCTCCTTAAGTTGTGGAGGGATCCTCACAAGATTGACTTGAATAGTTTTCCTGCGAAGAGAATCCATATCCTACAAAACAAGAACAAAGATAAATCCAAAATCCTTGAAATGGTTAGTGGATGTGTATGATGTTTATGATATTCATGATGTTACGTACAAGTATGTATATACAAACAAAGCAAACAAATCCTTAGGTTTAGACTTGCATGGAGTTTTATAGGTAAGTACCCTCTTGAAGTTTTAGTTGGCTCAAACCTGTCCTAGTAATAGTAACCAGGTTCTAAGGAGCTCAATATCACTGGTTTGTTTCCTTGGTCATTGTTTCAGCACAAGCCTCTTTAATGGCGACCGAAATATCCCAAGAAACTAAACCTCAATGAGTGTAGTATCGAGTATCTACCAACTTCGGACTGCACCAAAGCCGGTAATCTCACTACATCCTAAATGGCCAAGTTGGTCAAGTAAAGGTTCTAGAAGTTCATTAGTGCTTCATGACATCACTCAGCGGCCCTGTATTCTCTTTGATTAACTTAAAGGCTACCGGTACCCACAAATATATCGCACTAACGTAGCTATTGCTTAGACCAAATTGGTATACCCCGCACAGTTTCCACAACGTATTGCCACTTACCTATAATGTATCCCAAATCCGGGTAGAGGACTCAAACCCAAACAAAGAACCATAATGTAAAGCATACATGTCAAACAATGTAAGCAAGTAAATGTGATATATCTCTAAGGTAACCCCATTTTTAGAAAAATCCCCAGCAGAGTCGTCAGTTCTGTGATACAGTGGAGAACTGACTTGAGGTTTTTGCGTTTGATCACAAATATTACGGTTAGCAAGCCGCCACCGACTTTTCTTTTATCCAAAAGGAAAGGTGAAAAAGCACAGGAAAGACCTTTGATATTATTTCTTGAGTTTGGGGGGTAGATTATGAAAAGGGAAAATATTAGCACCCTTTTCATCCATGGTTTTCCATGGGATCTTAGTTACTTTCTAGATCACTTGCTTTTGTTTAAAATTGTGCTTTGTGTGATTTTTTGAAAGTATTTTGTAAAGAGGCCATTGTTTAGGCAAACATTGTAATGATTCTCGTTCATAAGAATGTATACAAAGATATTGATCTTTTGAAAATGTTTTCAATTTTGTAAGATGTTTGAAAGTGTGTGTGTTTGTTTTGAAAATAATAAAGATGTTTGTTTTGAAATGGAGCAGGTAATTAGGAGCATTCTACCTACTCAAATGTCTTTCTTGTTCATTTTCTTTTCCTTTGACATTGTTGTCTTACCATTGATTTGGTAAGCAACCCCATCTTTGGATGTAAACGGGACGGGCGTTGGTCATCGTATAACCATGATTAGCAATGTTGCAAGGTATCTTAGCATTATTTTTGAGGGACGAGAGTGGGTCATCGTATAACCATGATTAGAAATATTGCAAGGTATCTTAGCATTCTTTTTGAGGGACTAAGATCATTTGTAAGGCAACTTAGATAGCGTCATCGAGGGACTATGATCTTGTATTTGCTTGTTTTTGCTAAGATGCCTTACATGCGTAATATGGCCATTTTGTATAAGGCAACCAAGTGGAATAAACCTAGGGGTGCTTGTGTGCAAGTGTGTTGTTTTCATGCTTGTTTGTGTCTTGAATTAGGGTTTTCTAAGTGTTGATTTTAGTTTTTCCATACAAACCCTAATTACTAGCATTTGTATATAAAAGCGATAAATTGTGGAATTTTAAAGTTACTATGCTATTACAACATTGGTGGGGAGGGGGTGTACAATTTGTAAATGGGGATTGCAAGAATATAAACCTAGTTAATCTATTATAACCAAATTTAATAGGTATTAATTTACAAGAGATTAAATAAATATAATGTGCAAAAAGAATAAATATGCATTAATGTAAAGGTAAAAAAATGAATATTTTGTTGGTTTTTATAAGAAAAAGGGATTTGTTTTAACCTAGTTAATTAAAGAAAATAGTTAATTAAACTTAAATTTATTAAGAAAAGGTTTTAAATAAAACCCTTATTCTATTTAGTTGATTACAAGAAAATAAGTTTAAGAAAAATGTATTTTTTTGGTATTTTGTCTTGAAAATATTTATAGCATTATAAATTATTTTTGGCCTTTTTTAATATTAAAAATAATATGTTTTAAATGGTGTGAAAAATAAATAAATAAAAACATAATATTAATTAAATTTACAAGATTAATTAATAAAATAAATAAAGTATAGTAAATAAAATTATTTTTGTGAGAAAAATAAAATAAAATAAGTCCAAATATAAATCTATCATTTTTTGTATTTTTATGATTTTTAATATTAGAAAAAAAGAAATAATAATAAAAAAAATAAAATAAATAAGTTTGGGTCAGAGGTGCCATTAGTCAATAAGGAGGTCAACTTAGCAAAAACAAAAACAAGCTAGGCCCAAAGGTCCCAGCGCCTGCCAAAAAACACAAAAAAAACCAGCAAGTAAAAATGTGAAAAATGAAAAGGGTACCACTGGGGCTCGAACCCAGGTCCCATAGGTTACAGGCGCGCGCTTCTACTATTGGGGTGACTATACCTCCATTAATACAAGTAAAACAATAAATATGTAAGGCAAAACGCGCCCTGAAGACTTCATCTTCAACCTCCAGCCAGACCAACTGTAACTTGCTCATTTCTCATCAAAATTAAAAACTGTAAATATGAAACTTGTAGCAAATTTTCTCACGATTCCAAAAATGTAAAGTATTAAAACTATAGATAAAAGATAAGCATGAATTTTAATGGCCCTAATCTGAACCCTAAAATTTCATAAATTTCAGTTTCAAAATTCTCTAAGCTCAAGCAAAATTAATGGAAACTATGGATATGGTTAGCTTCAGGGCAATGATATCTACATGTTTTGTTCACAAATAAACTATTGATGATGCATGTATGAAGAGTTCCAAGTTGAGAAAACTTACCTCAAAACTGGATATCATGTTTGGAGTTTGAGCTTGTTTCAAGTGATGGTGATTATCAGGTTAGCATCCTTGATGTCCTAGGAAGCTAATGCAATGGTTTGCTTGAGTTAAGAGTGGCTGAAATGACTTGGAGAAGTCAATGTGCAGTGCTCTGTTTTTGGATATGGAGGATATGGTAAATGATGTTACAGTGATGAAACAAGGAAAGGGATAGGCTACACTTGATGTAAGGAAGCTTTAGAAACTAAAAGGCCAAGAAACGCACGAGGGAAATGTGAGTTTGATGTTCAAGGTTAGAAACTGTGCAACAATAGAGTTTTTGGGCAATTTTTGATTTGAGAGAGTTTTTGTGTATTTCAGGGTGCTTTTGCTCGTCCTCTAGCTCACAAATAGTGACTATTTATAAGCAACCCGTTTGGAGACTTCTTGTTGATCAGAATTCAAAATCACAAGTTTATGCATAACATATGATTTTTGAGAAATTCAAGTTTCCATGCCTTGTACTTGGTTCATAGAATTGTTAACCACTTTAAACAAAATACTTCTGACTTTGTGGATGGAGTGTAATCAAGTAAAACAAGTTGGGAGCTTAAGAAGATGACTTTGTGCATAAAGCTTGCTTTACAAGAATGGATATGTTACTTTCTCCCTAAAATGGAAAATTGATTTGGACAAAGCATGAAACACTTGGATAACGGCATAATCAGGTTTGTAAACCATCAATTATGGAGTGAAAAACAAGTTTGATGCCTTCAAAGTGAGGATTATGCATCCTAGCATGGATTTGGTTCATGTGTTCATCAAAAATGACTTGTAATCCAAGTGACAAAACCCTAACTCCATCTCTTCGATTCTCCCTACTCAAGAATGATCCTAAGGAGTTCTTGGACATTTTGGAAAGCTTGCAATGTGCTCTACAAACCATATTTAAATTTATTTTGAAGATTCCCCTTGGAACCATATGAAAAAGTGCCATGAAGTTGGGTCAAAATCCTGACCAAATTAGTTTCATGACCACGTGTTCATAAAATTATAACTTGAGACCCAAGCATGTTTGGAAGGAGTTATGTAAAGAAAATTTGTAGATTTCATGGAGATCTACAACTTTCATGTTGGAAGTTTCTCTTGAATCATCTTGCATCATAGTGAAAATTTTGTTCAAAGTTATGAAAAAACATGAAATTTCCAACACTTAGAAACATTTCTAAGTTTAGAAATTTTGACTTTTCAAAATGAAATCTTGACTTTTTGATTTATTGATGAATAAGTTTCATATTTTGACATTTTTTGATGAATCATGATCTTTGGCACTTGAATTTGACCAAAAAGTCAAAGTTTAACTTTTCAGTATACAGTTGACTTTTGATCAATTGACTGCAAAATTCATTTGTCAATCCAATGGACTTGCAATATTTTGAACCATGTCATTAGGTAAAAATGATGCAATTTGGACCCTTGAGATCATGCCTTAAACCAATTGACCATTTGCTAGGTCAAAAATCAGAAATTGCCCTTTCCCAGTCAAAACCCTAATTTTGACCATTTTGCCCTTTTGAAGATTTGATCAAATTTCTTGAGGAATTATGGTCCAAACTTGATCAAATGATACATATGAGTTTAAAATGTTGATGTGGATAAAAAATTATGAAGTTTGACTGTAAATTGGCCATAGTTGACTTTTTCCCCAATACAGCTTATTTTTAGGTCAACTGCTCAATTGACTGATAAAAAATGTGATCCAAGGCTTGAAACTTGACATGAGTAATCTTGGGGGTCCAAAATGATCCATGAAAGTCATATGAAGCATTGTAAATTCAAAAATACTTGTGCAAACTCAAACCCTAATTTTGGTCATAAGTGCCTAAGGAGATGTCTTGAGCTGATCAAGCCCTAGTGCAGTCTTGAGCCCAAGGAGATCTTGTGAGAAAATTCTTAATAAGTGAGAGGGCAAATTTTGGGGGTAAAACAGTAGGGATACTCTTAGCAAAGACCCTCGGTTAAAATCGTCATAAAGATCATAGTCCCTAAATTTCCCTCGAGTTGCCTACAAGAAATGATCTTATGATGATAGTCCCTTCGAAATGCTAAGGTATCCTTACATGTTGCCTTCAATGACCATTACGTCCCTTTACGTAGTCCCTCATACATACAATGACTAGGCTTACCTACTCACTAATAGTAAGATAACACGGTCTAAAGGAAAGGAGGAGAAGAACAACTTTTTTTCGAGTAGGTAGATAACTGTTAGGTACTTGCTCAAATAAATTCTTACACCCTACACTTTCAAATACTAATTTTCCAAAAAAATTTTTCAAAATGCTTTATCACACTCTTGAGGATTGATACAAGAGTTACCATAAAGTGAATCTCCGCACCAAGGTAATTTTCAAATCTTTTTTCAAAACACACTGTGATACAGTGGCAGAACCGACTTTTAATACTGGTTTGTGTTTTTTTGTTTGCAAAATGTCGCGGTAAGCAAGAGTCACCACCAACTTTATTTTATCCAACAAGGAAAAGGAAAAATAACAGAATAAACCTTTTTCGAGATGTTTCTGAGTACGGGGGGTAGATTATAGAAAGGGAAGGTGTTAGCACCCTTTCTATCCATGGTTTTCCATGGGCTCTTAGGTACTTGCTCATTTTGAAATTACTTATGTGTGTTTGTTTTGAAAAATTTTTGTTTTACTTTGTTTTAACCCTTGCTTCTGTACTCAAGAGTGTTACGAAGTGTTTTGAAAACTTTAGTTTAAAAAGTTTGTTTGAAAGTGTATGGTGTAAAAAGTTTGTTTGTTTGAGCAAGTACCTAGGAATTAATCTACCTACTCAAAAAAAGTTTGTTCGTTTTCCTTTAGACAATGCTATCCCATTATTAAGGAATAGGTAGCACCATCATTGGAGTTTTAAGGGAAATTCAAAGGGACAAGTACAATCACAAAAGCTATGTTAGGAGGTGTTAGTAATCATCCTAAAGCCTTAAATATCTTTTTCCGAGGCAACATCCAAATGGGTCATTTGAGATCTTTCGGGGCTAGAGGACGACCAATAACAAACTCTATACTTCATGACCGTTTACCGAAGGCAACCAGAGTGGATTAAACCCTAGGAGTGAGCATGTGCGAGTGTATATTTTCAGTTAATTTATCTTTGCACATTTAGAGTTTTCAACTGTATTAATTTCAGATAGTCTTTCCATACACTCCTATTAGCATACATCTAACAGTTTATAATTTGCGGGAATTAAAAGTGCGAGAAAGTTTAAAGTCCTAGATATTACAAGGCTTTTGCAGATACATAATTATCTTGACTGTAAATAAAAATGCAGAAATTAAAATCCTAATTACTATTACAAACTCGGAGCAGTTACAATAATAATAAAAAAGGAAATTAAAATGCGCGCGGAGAATTAAATGCGAGAATAATTAGAAACCCTAAAAATCTAATCGAGAAAATATTTAGGTTATTTTTTTGAAGAAAAAATAATTAGGTTATGTACAAAATAAAACCCTAATTCTAATTATTTTGAATTATGGAAAAAGAATTAAATTTCCCCTAATTTAATTAAGCTAGTTAATTAAGAAATAAAAAATATTTTTATTAAAAAAAGATTTTTTATGTTTTTTTGTGATTTTTGATTAAATAATGTAATGATTTTTTTGATGTTATAAAAAAGAAAATAATTAAAAGTAATTAAAAGATTAAAATAAAAAAAAAAGATAGAAAAGGCTTGTTTAGAAGAAATCAGGGGGGTGCATGTTGAAACTTCTTAGGCCCAATAACTCCTCCGCCCATCCCATGCGTGAGATTCCCTATTGTGCAAGCTTGAGAGTACACCATAGTCGTGCTTTGGTGAAGCGTTGGATTTGATCAACAATGATCCATTGGCTGGATCAGTGGGGCGTATGATGGGATGCTTGGACAAGTAATGCATTGAATATGTGGAAGGAAAACAAGAAAATAAAATTTGTTGGGACCTGGGATCGAATCCAGGTCCTCCCACTACCCAGCGTGTATTCTTGCCATCTGCACTACATGTATTAGTTGTTATTATGACAATGGCAATTTATTATATATAACAAAACATGGGTAATCTGAAACAAAAACATGCGCGCCATTTATTCAAATAAGCCAATGATAGTTAGACACGCGGGCTTCTTCTTCCCTGTCCATCGTCTTAGATGCCTAACCTATACCCACAGACAATATTCCATAGCTATAACCCTGTAAGTATCCAAAATCAATAACACGCACCATAAATGTAATGTAAGACCACAAATTAATTTGTTTTGACCTCACGAGTACGATGGTACCCTTTTCCTGGGCCAATTTAACCTTTATGATAAACCCCTAAATTGCAAGAACGAACCCTAGCAATGGCAGTCATGGATATATGCATCAAAACACAAAATTATGTAAACCAAAACGTTCGAAATGATCATACAAACACAATGCTATGTTCAATAATGGTTGATCATGCATAAATTGTAAAATACGATTCAAGCTAGGGGATGCAAACCGTGGTTCTATAGCGTGCGTTTCTGGGCGTGAAAAGGCTTGGAAATGATTGAGATACATTCTAGAGATGGCCAGGAAGTGATTGGTAACCTTGAATTGCTTTAAATTTCCCTCTATACTGGAAATCGATTCACCACTTTTTGCAAAAAAAAATAGTTTCGTTTGATGCTTTCCACGAATGCAATCCTTATGTTTTTTGCTTATTCTTACTCAGTATATGTAGTAGTATGGATTAAGGCAACAAAAACAATTCCAATCTCTTGAAATCATGAAGATTTGATTTGTTTTTCTTTTGCATCATATCTTCCCAAATTCATCAAAAATCATGTCAATTTGAATCAATTCACCTTTGCACTATTTTACTTGGTCATCATAGATAGATTGGATTTCATTCCTGCCAAAAATTAGATCAAAATCAATCTTTTGTATTTTTTGCACTTTATTTGATTTAATTCAACTTTTAATTAATAAAAAATCAAAATAAAATGAATAATGAAACAAATATTGTGTGGATGCTGATTTGGGTCGTGGACCGTGTTACAAACAAGATACAATGATGAAATGCTAGGCCCATTTTACAAAAAGAGCACATTTGACTTTTGGCAATTTTGCAAAAATGGCCAACTTTTCCAAGGCATATCTCCTTCAATTTTAACCCTAGAGATGTGTTCTTGGAATTTTTAGAAATATTAGGATGTCCCCTAAACAACCCTTTTGGTCTCATCTCAATTGGGTCTTCCATGCTCATGTAAGAAGCTTTGACCCAAAAGGTGTTTTTGTTGACTTTTCAAAAGGACCTATAATGTAGAAATTCCTATCTTTTGATGAGTGCATATTTTGATCTTAAGGGCTGAATATGGGTTGCAAGGAATTGCATCCTCTTCAAAATGAGATTTGGATGGAAAATTTATGATAAAGTATGAAGAAGTTATGCTTGGTCAAAGTTTGGTTGACTTTTCCTAAGAAACCCTAATTTAACAACTTTTGGGTTTTGATGAATTTGGGGTATTCCTTGGGGAATCATGATCAACCCTTGATAAAATTATGAATATCACTTCAAAATGTTGATGTTGAACAAAAATCTTGAAGTTTTACTGCATGTGGGCCACAGTTGACTTTTGACTTAGTACAATTGATTTTTAGGCATCTGAGAAGTTGACTGGGAAAACCTCTTGTGCAAGGCATAAAACTTGACATGGATGATCTTGAGAACATATTAGGACCATGGAAAGAATTTGGGACCTTTGGAGTTCCCACACCCTGATGAAAATGGAAACCCTAATTTGGGGTACATTGCCTTAGGACAGAGTTTGTCTAGTCAACTCTTGGGCATCCTTGAGCAACTTGAGGAACTCAATGGGCATGTGTTGAGTAAAATGAGAGGGAAAATTTTGGGGTACAACAGCTGCCCCTGTTCAATCTTCTTAAACCTGAGGATGTAGATTGGCTTGTCTGCCTTTCGTAATCTGAAGGTGGAAGATGATTGAACACTAAGTGCCCAGAAATTTGCACTCATCTGAGATGGTGCGGGACTGCGTAGATGGTACCGGGAATGGGCTTACAGATGCCATTTGGAAAATATGACGGAGAATCGTCGGAGATGGGCTTAAAGATGCCATCCGGAAGAGGTGACGGCGAAGCGTTGGAGATGGGCTTAAAGATGCCATCCGGAAGAGGTGACGGCGAAGCGTCGGAGATGGGCTTAAAGATGCCACCCAGAATAATGTTGATTTTGTGAGATATTCCTTCGATGAGGATTCCTGTTCCTGTCGTTGAGGAGGGATCTGCTGAGGAATGTCGGTCTCTATCTTTGGGAGAAGTAGAATTTTGGGAGCCCCAGTTGTCCGTTACTCTAATGGGGAATCCTCTTCTAGTCGAGGAGGTGCAAGTGAACTACTATCTGGTCGTGCTCCATGATTTAAAGTGATTTACTAAGGATAATAAGATTAACTACTATCTGGTCACGCTCCAGGTTTCATAGTGACTTACTGGGGAGATGAGATTAAACTTGCTATCTGGTTGTTCTCCAGACTTTGCAATTTCTCAATTCTTATCTGGTCATGCTCCAGGCTTCAGAAGGATTTAAGTGGTTATCTGGTCGCATCCGGGTTTCAACTTGAATTTAAGGCATACTAACATTCGGTCGTTTCCAGGCTTCATAGTAATTGGCCGAGTAAACTTCTATCTGATCGAATTCCAAGCTTCGCAGTACCTCATACTGTTATCTGGTCGTGCTCTAGGTTTCATAGTGTCTCTTGCCACTATCTGGTCGTGCTCCAGACTTCACAGCGTCTTATGCCATTATTTGGTCGTGCGTTGGGCTTCACGGTTATACCACTATCTGGTCGATTCCAGGCTTCATAGTATCTCGTACTGTTATCCGGTCGATTTCCAGGCTTCACAGTAACTTGTTGGGGATTAAGTTGTTTTCGGGTTAATTTCTAGGCTTCATAGCTTGAACTTGAGATATACCACTATCTGGTCGATTCCAGGCTTCATAGTATTTTGGAGAAATCAAGATATTATCCGGTCGATTTCCGGGATTCATAGCTTAACTCTGAGATATACCATTATCTGGTCGATTCCAGGCTTCGTAGTATCTTGGACAAATCAAGATATTATCCGGTCGATTTCTGGGCTTCATGGCTTGAATTGGAATAGAAATCTTATTATCGATTTGAATGAACCAGGGAAAACTTGTGAGAACTTCAACTGGGAGAGAAATCTTAGTGTCGATTTGACTGATCCCAGGGGAGGTCTCGGATTAACTTTGACTGGCATAGAAATCAGGGGAATCTTAGCGGCGATTCGGCTGACCCAGACAAAAGTCTTAAAACATCTTCAACTAGAATAGAATCCTTAGTGTCGGTTTGACCAAACCAGAAAAAATGTTGGAATATCTTCAACTGGAATAGAAACCTTAGTATCAGTTTGACTGAACCATAGAAAATTTGTGAGAACTTCAAGTAGGAGAGAAATCTTAGTATCGATTTGACTGATCCCGGGAGAGGTCTCGGATTAACTTTGACTGGAATAGAAATCAGGGGAATCTTAGCTGCGATTTGGCTGACCCAGACAAAAGTCTTAAAACGTCTTCAACTAGAATAGAAACCTTAGTGTCGGTTTGAATGAACTAGAGAAAACTCGTGAGAACATGATTGCATCCTTCCCTGAAAGGTAAAGGGTTAGTCGTATGCAATGTCATGATGTATGAGATGTATTGAGTAATGATGTTCTCAAAATAAATGAGATTATGTTGTATAATATGTATGCGCATGCCATGATGTATGGATATGTAATGCCATTGTGATACTCTCTAGCTGGGGAGAATAAATCCTGGACTGCTGCTGGAGAGTATAAGGAGTTGAGTTCTTTGTTTCTGCTGAGGATAATGAACGAAGATGATTAACTTGAGATTTTCATCCATTCTGCTCGAGAATATTCTGTCGGGTGAGACTCTATTTGAGAATAATCCTGTGGGGGGAATGACTCCATGGGGAAGGGAGATACTCTGCTGGAAGATCCACTGATTTGTAGAAATAAACTCAGCTGGGGATGAACTTCCATTGCTGAATAAAAGAGCTCTGTTGGAGATTGAGCTTCCGCCTTCAGAGAAATAAAATCTGCTCAGGAGGTGGCTTTATAAACTGCTCATGATTATACAACTCGGTTGGGGAATACAGATATTGGATTTCTAAAAGAGCCTGCTGGGGAAGGAATTCCTGCTTGGGGACACAGAGTTCGTACCTTGGTCGTCTCGGCTCTGTGGGGAGTATATGCATCACTAGCTTATACGTGATAGTGACTTCGCTTCCAACTGTCTCTGCCCCTTGTACTATGATGGACGGGGTAACTGTCAGTATTTAGGTTTTGCACCAATTTTTTTGAGTTCTTAGTAACTGTCTTTTTGTTTTATATGCAGATATTTGTGAACAGTAATCATATTCAAATGCATATGTCAATAATAAAACATTGGACGTTTTTTCAAAACAAAACAGAAAAAGGAAAAACACAGAGTTTTGTACTTGAAAGACGCTTTGTATTGATTTGAAATTTGCTTATAACAGGCGTTTTTTACAAGGAGGCTGACGCTCTAGTAAGAGAATGCCGCCGTAAAAATGGAAATAATTACAGAAATTGTGTACAAAAAGAAAACATCTATGTGTAGTGATCCCATTGGGTTTCAATTCTGCTGTTGCCCCTATGTCTTCGAGCATCTCATCACTTTGCTTCTTGTCCGAAGCTGATTGGATTGGTCTGTACTGTTTGAGCTTGATAGTTGATTACTGAAGTCTGCTCGCAAGGTGATCCAATGGGTCATAGTGATATGCTTTAATCCCTAACTTTTTCCTGGACCTTTCTTTCGGGTTTTCAGTCCATCGGGGTACCCTTTTTTGCCCAAGCCGTCTTTTCAGGTTTTCAACTTGCCGGGTGTACAGATTTTTCATTTTTATCCCTAATTTTTGCCCGAACCCTTTTGGTTCGTCGGGATGCCCTTATTTTTGCCTAGGTATGTCAACCTAGCGGGTGTTTATTATGTGTAGTATTTTTTCACTATGTCTGCATTGACAGGGTGTGAGAGATCGTCACCATCCATGGTAGTTAGAATCATGGCTCCACCAGAAAATACATTCTTGACTACGAATGGTCCCTCATAGGTGGGAGTCTATTTACCCCTAGGATCACCCTGCAACAATATAATGCGCTTGATTACCAGATCCCCTACTTGATACGCTCGTTGTCTGACTTTCTTGTTGAAGGCCATGATTATCCGTTTATGATACATTTGACCATGGCAGACAACAGTAAGTCTTTTCTCATCAATTAAGTTCAATTGATCAAGTCGAGTCTGGATCCAATCGTCTTTGCCCAAACCCGCATCCTTCATAATCCATAGAGAAGGGATCTGCACCTCTATGGGTAGGACAGCCTCCATGCCATATACCAGAGAATAGGGTGTTGCCCCTGTCGACGTACTTGCTGAAGTACGGTACCCGTGAAGAGCAAACGGTAACATCTCGTGCCAATCTTTGTATGCCACAGTCATCTTCTGTATGATCTTTTTGATATTCTTGTTAGCAGCTTCAACAAACCCATTCATCTTTGGCCGATAAGGAGAAGAGTTGTGATGCTGAATCTTGAACTGTTTACAGAGTTCAGTGATCATCGAGTTGTTGAGATTGGTACCTTTGTCCGTGATGATTCTCTCAGGGATACCATAACGACAAATCAGGTTATGCTTGATGAACCGTGCCACCACATTCTTAGTAACCGTAGCAAAGGAGGTAGCCTCAACCCACTTTATGAAGTAATCAATGGCCACTAGGATGAAGCAATGCCCGTTGGACGTGGTAGGTCTGATCTCACCGTTCATATCAATGCCCCACATTGCAAAGGGACGGGGAGCCATCAAAACATTCAAAGGAACTGGAGGTACATGCACCTTATCAGCATAGATTTGGCACTTATGACAGGTTCGAGAATAATGATAACAGCCGGCTTCCATAGTGGACCAATAATATCCTGCCCGTAGGATTTTCTTTGCCATGGTATGTCCACTGGAATGAGTGCCAAAGGTACCTTTGTGTAGGTCTTCCATGATCCTCTCTTCCTCGCTCTTGTCTACACACCGCAGTAAGGTAGAGTCATGGTTGTGCTTATAGAGGATTCCATTGTTGAGGAAGAACTTTGTAGCAAACCTTCTCAGAAATTTCTTGTCATTGACAGATGCCCCCTCGGGGTATTCTTGATCCTCGAGATACCTTTTCACCTCATGAAACCAAGGTTTGTCGGCTACCTCCTCAGTATCGATCTCACAGCAGTATGTTGGTTCATCCAACCTCTCAATAGTGATTTGGGGAGCTTCATTGTCCCACCTGACCTTGAACATTGATGACATAGTAGCTAGCGCATCCGCTAACTGATTCTCTTCTCGTGGGAAATGTTCAAAGGTGATCTCTTCAAAATGCGGCAACAGTGTCAGTACATACTCTTTGTAAGGAATAAGTTTCGGGTGCTTCGTATCCCACTCACCTTTGATCTGACTTATCACTAAAGCGGAATCCCCGAATACACTCAAGAACTTGATCCTTAGGTCAATAGCAGCTCTAAGACCCATGATACATGCTTCATACTCCACCATGTTATTGGTACAGTTGAAACATAATCGGGCAGTGAATGGATTACGACAGCCCTTGGGAGATATGATTAGGGCACCAATACCATTACCCAATGCGTTTGAGGCTCCATCAAAATACATAGACCATCGAGATCCTTCCTCAGGTCCTTCATCCGGTCCAGGTTCTTCACAGTCGGTTACCAACATGATATTCTCATCCGGGAACTCAAAATTCATGGACTGGTAGTTGTCCACAGCCTGATGTGCCAAATGATATGCTAACACACTTCCCTTGATTTCTTTTTAGGTTGTGTATTAGATGTTGTATTCGGTTAAGATCATTTGCCACCTTTCTATCCTTCTGGAGAGAGCGGGCTTCTCGAAAATGTACTTGATCGGGTCCATCTTAGATATCAGCAGAATAGTGTGGGTCAACATATACTGTGTCAGTCGGCGAGAAGCCCATGCCAAAGTGCAGCAAGTTTTCTCCAGCAGTGAGTATCGTGTTTCATAGTCGGTAAACTTTTTTCTAAGGTAGTATATTGCATGCTTTTTTCGACCATAATCGTCATGCTTCCTCAGCACACATCCCATTGAATTATCTAGCATTGCTAAATACATTATCAAAGGTCTTCCTTCAGTCGGAGGCATCAGAATAGGAGGCTCTTGTAGATATTGTTTGATTCTGTCAAAGGCTACCTGGAATTCGTCATTCCACTTTACCACTTGATCTTTCTTCAGAAGCTTGAAGATCGGCTCACAAGTAGCAGTCAGATGTGAAATTAAGCGGGAAATGTAATTTAGGAATCCCAAGAAACCTCTAACCTCCTTCTCTGTACGGGGAGCCGACATCTCTTGTATGGACTTCACATTTGCAGGGTCTACCTGAATACCTTTGTCACTGGCGATGAATCCCAGAAGCTTACCAGACCTTACCCCGAAGGTGCACTTGTTCGGATTTAACCTCAGCTTATACGTCTTCAACCTATCAAACATATTTTGTAGATGATCAAGATGTTCTTCTTCAGTTTGAGACCTGGCTATAATATCATCGACGTAAACCTCTATGTCATGGTGAATCATGTCATGGAATAGAGCTACCATAGCTCGCTGATAAGTTGCCCCAGAATTCTTCAACCCAAATGACATCACCTTGTAGCAGAAAGTTCCCTACTGTGTAACAAAGGTTATCTTCTCCATATCTTTAGGTGCCATCTTGATCTGATTGTAGCCAGAGAAACCGTCCATGAAGGAAAAGACTTTGTGTTGTGTGGTGTTGTCAACGAGAACATTGATGTGGGGAAGCGGGAATTCATCCTTGGGGCTTTCCCTGTTCAAGTCTCTGTAATCCACACACATTCGTACCTTAACATCTTTCTTAGGTACTGGAACCACATTAGCAACCCACTGGGGATAAGAGGTGAAAGCTAAGAACCCTGTGTTGAACAACTTCATAACCCATGCTTTAATCTTTTGACATCTCAGGGCGTATACGACATACCTTTTTCTTTACTGGAGGGAAGTCTTCTTCAGTCGGCAGACGATGAACCACTATATCTGTGTCTAGTCCCGACATGTCTTCATATGACCAGGCGAAGATTTCAACATAATGATGCAACATCTGTACCAATCGTTGTTTGACATTAAGCTCCATATTTTCACCTATATTAACCTCTTTTATGTCTTCCTCTGTACCCAAGTTCATTATCTCAACCGGCTCTTCATGAGGCTGTATGGCCCTTTCCTCCTGCTGTAATAGTCTAGCAAGTTCTCCGGGTACCTCACAATCTTCCTCACCTTCGTCCTCGGCTTGGTTGATCGGATTTTCAAAGTCATAATGAGCAGTAGCATAACTGTTATCAATGGGATCCAGAGTGGATATGGATCTGCATTTGGATACGTGAGTGTGTGTAAGAGCATAGTTGTATAGACAGAATAAATGAAAAGAAAGACAAAGAGCGCAAAATTTGTATGCAAACGTCCAATGCTTTATTAATGTCATATGAAAATGAAACATGATAACCCTCACAAGTAGAACCATTGTTCCCCGGGTAAGACACATGGCTATAGAGTTTATATTTTTTTTAAATTACATATCCGAAAAAATCAAAAAGACAATTACTCATAAATAAAAGTAATCCGCACAAAGTCCTTGGCAGTCCATTTACTGAGTCCACCATTGGTAGTCGGGAAGATCCAGCTGTCAATGTCGGAATCACCATCATTGTCTTCAAGTGCATTGACCCCAAGATTGTTGATGCATAGGGGAGGTCCTCCATCCCGAGCACGAATAACAGCTCTTTGAGCACCTGTAGTAAATCCCAAACCATATTTGTCAGACTTGTAATGATTAACCGGGAGCTGACCCCAAATGGTAGACCCACTTTCTTTAACCACTGCTTGCGCATCCTTGAGAGAAGCCATCTTCAAAGGAGGCTTGGTGACTTTCGGAGGACTGTCAATAGTTTATGCTGTAGCCAAAATCTGAGGTACCTCTTCAAAGTTCTAGCAAGGAATCTCGATGAACTCACCATCCATCTCTACATACCTAAAGGAGTTCAAGTGACTGATCATGTACTCCTCTTCACCGTGCACAGTGACAATCTTTCCTCTTACTGGGTACTTCAATATTTGGTGAAGGGTGGAAGTAACAGCCCCATCCCCATGTATCCAAGGGCGTCCCAACAAGAAATAATATGATGGTTTGATATCGATTACGTAGAAAGTGGATTCGAAAGTTTGGGAACCAACTTTGATGGGGACATCCACTTCCCTGTGCACCATCCTCTTCGACCCATCGAAAGCTCTCACTACTATATTGCTAGGCTTCAAGGTAAAGCCTTCGCAATCCAATCTGTCTAGAGCTTTTTTAGGTAGCACATTCAATGAGGAGCCAATATCTACCAAAACATGGGCCAGAGTCGTGCCCCTGCATTCAACGGAAACATGAAGAGCATCATTATGCTTTCTTCCTTTCGGTGTCAGATCCGCGTCAGAGAAATCCAAACCATTATCGGCAGTTAGACTAGCCACACATTCTTCAAACTGATCAGCAAATGTCTCTTATGGTACGTAGCCGTCTTCAGAAACTTAACCAAAGCCTTCGCATGGGCCTCGGAGCATAACAACAAAGCCATCATAGAAATTTTGGATGGGGTCTGCCCCAGCTGCTCGACCATATTGTAGTCACTCTTATTTATTATCTTCAAAATTTCTTCAATTTCTTTCTTGAAAGCTTCTGGTGTGGTTACTAAATTAGCCCTCGTTAGGACAGACTCAATCAATATGTCTTTTCCTCGAGTCTCAGCCGACTCGGTGATGGGAGGGTCAACAGGAGTAATTACTGGAATTGCAGTAGTAGTCTCGGGTGGGACCATAGCAGGAACGATCACAGGTCCAGTAACGGTCTTTGGAGGAGAAATCTCATGGGAGAACACTCTTCCACTTCTTGTTATCTTACTGGTTCCGACAATATTGACGATGTCGGAATTGGCATCTTTAGCAATCTTGTCTTCAATGGCTAGCATATCCTGCTTGACGCTGTATTAATAGACGTCGGCCCCATAGTTCTAAGGAATAGCTTTATCCGAGGAATATGGGATTGGCCCAGGCATGGTTATGATCAACGGTGTCACTTTCAGAATTGATGTAATCTTGACGGGTCTCTTAGTGGAGGCCCTGGGAGGATTGGCGGAAATGGTTATGATAGCAACATCTTCACAGGAAATAGTCGGAACGGGAGTCTTCTCAAATAGAATCCCTTTGTCATTCATCAGGCACTGAACAACTGCCTTAAACAAAGGGCAACCAATCAGTAGAAACAAACAAAAGTGGCAACCTTCACCACAACCCGAAAATAAACCGACTTTCAAAAAACTCTCCTTGATAGTCATGAGTGGGGTCACCAATTCTTCCACAGAGGTCACAAACACATCTTATTCAACGACATTAACACCCCGACCATGCTTCGACATAGGAGAACTGATAACGTTGGGAGTCTCCGGGCGATCAAATTCAATTTCCTTAACGTCGACCAAATCCTGTACTTTGTTCTTCAACGTCGAGCAGTCATTGGTGTCATGGCCTGGAATCTCCAAATGGTTAGCACAACGAGAATTCGGTTTATAGTAGGGAGAGGTGGTGTTCAGATTCTTCAGAGCTTCCCTCAGAGGAAGCAGATTGGTTTTCAGCAACTGATGTAAAATTTGAGACAGCGTCATGTTGATTCGAGTGAACTGTCTAGTTGGCCTCTCTGCTAATTATTTCTTTGCTGAGCAGGTGCAGGGTTGGGAATTCATAACAGCCCCTACCGCCGGACGGCGCTCGGTTCGATTCTGATTCTTTTGGTTGTATATAACACTGACTTCCTTTTTATCTGCAAACGGCTTCCTTGCAGCACTAGAAGAGGCATCCTTCTGAATTTTTCCACTTTGGATTCCAGCTTCCACTCTTTCTCCCATTAAAATCAGTTCAGTAAAACCCACTGATGAACTTCCAATCAGATGGTTGAAGAACGACCCAGTCAAAGTTCCCAGAAACATATCCACGAGCTCCCGGTCAGCCAAGGGAGGTTGAACTCTTCCAGCCAAATCTTTCCACTTCTGAGCATAATCCTTGAAACCCTCGTTCGAACCCATAGACAGATTTTGGAGTTGTGTACGGGTGAGAGCGAGGTCTGCATTATATTGATATTTCTTATAAAATGCAGCAGCAAGGTCTTCCCAGTTACGAACATTGGTTCTTTCCAGTTGATAGAACCAATCCAGTTGTGTTCTAGACAGACTGTCTTGGAAGAAGTGAACCCACATGTCTTTGTCAGCAGTGCGAGGCTATATCTTCCTCACATAAGAACGGAGATGCATTTTAGGACAAGAGACTCCATCATACTTAGCAAATACCAGTGCCTTGAACTTTGGGGGGATGACAACCCTGGAGACCAGACCCAACTCTTCAAAATCCATCCCAGGAACCTTCTGGATTTCCATAGCACTCAGATGCTCTTCTAACTACTTGTACTTTTCATCAGCTGGAGGGTACTGCTCCTCATTGTAATCAGTTTCATTATTAGACTCTTTAGGACTAGGGTCCTCTTCTCTGTCTTCAACCTCTTGATTCTCTCCCTCTTTAGATGAAGAAGCTAGCTCAACAACCTGTCTTGGCGGCCCTCTGAACCTCCTGCTCATATGTGCCACGCCGGCTGTCCTGTTGGTTTTCTTGTTTTTCTTAGTAATCAGAGCCTTCAGTTCTTCCTGTCCTTTGGCCAAAACCACAATCATCTGTTGGAACTGCGTGTTCTGAGTCTGAAGATCTTTCACAGTTTTTTCAAGAGCCATTGCTGAAATAAATAGCGGAGGTGATGAGAAACCTGTTATGAATCCTGTTATGCAATGATATGTATGATATGTATGCAATGTTTTCAAAGAGTTTGGGAAATTTAACTTTGCGAACCAAAATGAAACAAAGCTTTTATTAGTAGAATTCAAAGTTCAAATTCCTTTTAGGAGTTACAATTAAAAACAAATCTAAAAATTAGAAAAAAATCAAAATTCCCATGGATGCATTATCTTTGTGCCGAGATAGACATTAAGTCTTCTTTCCTCCTTGAGCTGTTTTGTGAGCTCTAAAACCTTCCTCTCCTGGGCATAGAACTGATCCCTATAAGTATCCCACTCTTTCTTCAACTAAATCCAAGACCTCTGTAATTCTCCAAGATCACTGGGCATATCAGGATAGAGAATCTTGTAAGGAATACCCCCTTCAGTAGTAGGTTCCATAATCACTGGTAGAACGGCCGTATAGGGCATCATAAGTTTTTGGGCGCGAGCTCGTACCCATTGGAGATAGGGTTCCATAGGAATGGAAACCTTTGGCCCCAAAGCCTTGGCGCCAGATCTGTTTACCATGCCCCAAGCTCGTATGAACCTCCGGCGATACTCTTGAACATCATCCTCATAGTTGAATACAGTGCTCTCGATAAGTAACTCATGGGGCCCATCCCTTCGAGCGTAACCAAATTTTTTCAGATCTAAACAAGGATTGTAGGTTATACCAACTCTAATGCCAAGTAACAGGACATTAGGTTACTCCTCGCAGCGGTTAATAATAGCAGTGTTTTCCATAGCTCGGGAACACCAGAGAATATCCATGTGAGCGAGTGACATTATCCGTTGCGACCAACCCAAACCTTCTTCATTTTTCAGTGTGGACTTAGGGAGGTGAGAAATAAACCACATCGACAGCAATGGCATGCAACATATAAGAACCCCTCTTCTCTTCATGGTACGAGTATGAAGAGCGTGGAAAATATCTCCGAGCAAGGTAGGCACGGGGTTGCGAGAAAGGAAAATCTTGACGACATTCACATCTATGAATGAGTCTGGATTAGGGAATAGTATTAACCCATAGATTAGAAGAGCCAAGACGTCCTCAAAAGCCTGAAAATCCATATCATCCCACAATAGCTGGGCCTTCTCTATCAGGAACTTGGCTAGAAAACCCTTGACTCCGCTTCTTATTTCCCAATTAGATACCACGTCAACCCATTTCAGGTGCAAGGCTGAGGCAATGACTTCTGGCTTAGGAACTTCTTCCAGACCTGTGAAAGGCAACTGTTTAAGAATGGGTATATCCAACATCTGAGAGAACTCTTCCATGGTAGAAAACAACTGATAGTCTGGAAAGGTGAAGCAGTGGTGCTTGGGATCAAAGAACTGAAAGAGTACACTCATCATCTTTTCATAATGGTTTGAAGTAACCAGGTTGAGAAGTCGACCATGTCTCTTGGTGAACGCATAAGTTTCAGAAACCCTTGATACTATCTCTTTGAGTTGGGAAGGTATCTTCATAAAGCTGATTCGGATAGTGTTTCTACGAATAGAAGCCCTGATCTGCAAAACAGAACAAAGATAAATTCCCTTGGTCCTTGAAATGGTTAGTGTAATAAGAATGAATGCTATGTTATGATGCATGATGTCATGATAAACCACAGGTATAGCAAACACAGACAAATCACACCAAGTCCTTAGGTTTAAGGCCTACTCGAGTTTTAAGGTCATACCCTCTTGAAGCTGGATTGGTTCAACCTGTCCTAAAGGGATCTCAATATCACTAATCATCCTTTATCAAGCATTGTTTCAGCTCAAGCAATCTTTTCTTGCGGCCAAAATATCCTGAAAGTCTGATCCCAATGAGGGTAGCATCGAGTATCAACCGATCCTCAGCTCTATACCGAGGACGGCTATCTCACTACTTTCTAATGGCCAAGTTGGTTCAACTAAGGTTCTAAGGTCCATTAGTGCTTCATGACACCACGCGGCGGCCCTGTATTCTCCTTGTTTCCCCATGAAGGATACCGGTACCAACCAAAGTGCCACACCAACATAGCCATCGCTTAAACCAAATTGGTCTACGCCATACAGTCTCCACGATCTATTTCTGTTTACCTAAAGAGTTCCCCCAGATCTGGGTGTAGGATCTAGATCCTAAGGGAACCTCACTTTATTAATCTTCCCCAACAGAGTTGCTAGTTCTGTAATACGGTGGCAGAACCGACTGTTAATAATGGTTTGCCTTTTTTGTTTGTAAAATGTCGCGGTAAGAAAGAGGCGCCACCGACTTTTATTTTATCCAACAAGGAAAAGAAAAAAGAAAAGAAAAAACTTTTTTCGAGATGTTTCTGAGTACGGGGGTTAGATTATAGAAAGGGAAGGTGTTAGCACCCTTTCTATCCATGGTTTTCCATGGGCTCTTAGGTACTTGCTCATTTTAAAATTGCTTGTGTGTGTTTGTTTTGAAAAAGTTTTGTTTTACTTTGTTTTAACCCATGCTTCTGTCCTTAAGAGTGTTACGAAGTGTTTTGAAAACTTTAGTTTGAAAAGTTTGTTTGAAAGTGTATGGTGTAAAAAGTTTATTTGTTTGAGCAAGTACCTAGGAATTAATCTACCTACTCAAAAAAAATCTGTTCGTTTTTCTTTAGACAATGTTATCCCATTATTAAGGAATAGGTAGCACCGTCGTTGGAGTTTTAAGGGACATTCGAAGGGACAAGTACGATCGCAAAAGCAACGTTAGGAGGTGTTAGTAATCATCCTAAAGCCTTAAAGATCTTTTTACGAGGCAACATTCGAATGGGTCATTTGAGATCTTTCGGGGCTAGAGGACGACGACTAACAAACCCTATACTTCATGACCGTTTACCGAAGGTAACCGGAGTGGAGTAAACCCTAGGAGTGAGCATGTGCGAGTGTATATTTTCAGTTAATTTATCTTTGCACATTTAGAGTTTTCTACTGTATTTATTTCAGACATTTTTCCCATACAATCTTATTATCATACATCTAACAGTTTATAATTTGCAGGAATTAAAAGTGCGAGAAAGTTTAAAGTCCTAGCTATTACAAGTCTTTTGCAGATACATAATTATCTTGACTGTAAATAAAAATGCAGAAATTAAAACCCTAATTACTATTACAAACTCGGAGCAGTTACAATAATAATAAAAAAGGAAATTAAAATGCGCGAGGCAAATTAAATGCGAGAATAATTAGAAACCCTAAAAAATCTAATCGAGAAAATATTTAGGTAATTTTTTTTGAATAAAAATTAATTATGTTATGTACAAAATAAAACCCTAGTTCTAATTATTTTTAATTATGGAAAAAGAATTAAATTTTCCCTAATTTAATTAAGCTAGTTAATTAAGAAATAAAAAATATTTTTATTAAAAAAATATTTTTTTATGTTTTTTTGCGATTTTTGATTAAATAATGTAATGATTTTTTTGATGTTATAAAATAGAAAATAATTAAAAGTAATTAAAAGATTAAAATAAAAAAAAATATAGAAAAGGCATGTTTAGAAGAAATCAGCGCGGTGCATGTTGAAACTGCTTAGGCCCAATAACTCCTCAGCCCATCCCGTGCGTGAGATTCCCTATTGTGCAAGCTTGAGAGTACACCATAGTCCTGCTTTGGTGAAGCGTTGGATCTGATCAACAATGAACCATTGGTTGGATCAGTGGGGCGTATGATGGGATGCTTGGACAAGTAGTGCATTGAATCTATGGAAAGAAAACAAGAAAATAAAATTTGTTGGGACCTGGGATCGAACCCAGGTCCTCCCACTACCCAACGTGTATTCTTGCCATCTGTGCTACATGTATTAGTTGTTATTATAACAATGGAAATTTATTACATATAACAAAACATGGGTAGTCTGAAACAAAAACACGTGCGCCGTTTATTCAAATAAGCCAATGATAGTTAGACACACGAGCTTCTTCTTCCCTGTTCGTCGTCTTAGATGCCTAACCTATACCTACGGACAATATTCATAGCTATAACCATGTAAGTTTCCAAAATCAATAGCACGCACTATAAATATAATGTAAGACCACATATCAATTTGTTTTGACCTCATGAGTACGATGGTACCCTTTTCCTGGGCCAATTTGACTTGTATGATAAACCCCTAAAATGAAAGAACGAACCCTAGCAATGGCATTCATGGATATATGCATCAAAACACAAAATTATGTAAACCAAAATGTTCCAAATGATCATACAAACACAATGCTATGTTCAATAATGGTTAATCATGCGTAAATTGTAAAATACGATTCAAGCTAGGGGATGCAAACTGTGGGTCTATAGTGCGCATTTCTGGGTGTCAAAAGGCTTGCAAATGATTGCGATACGTTCTGGAGATGTACAGAGAGTGATTGGTAACCTTGAATTTCTTTGAATTGCCCTCTAGAGTGGAAATCGATTCACCACTTTTTTCCAAAGTTTTCAGTTTCGTTTGAGGCTTTCCACGACTGCAATCCTTATGTTTTTTGCTTGTTCTTACTCAGTATATGTAGTAGTATGGATTAGGGCAACAAAAACAATTCCAATCTCTTGAAATCATGAAGATTTGATTTGTTTTTCTTTTGCATCATATCTTCCCAAATTCATCAAAAATCATGTCAATTTGATTCAATCCACCTTTGCACGATTTTACTTGGTCATCATAGATTGATTGGATTTGATTCCTGCCAAAAAATCAGATCAAATAAATCTTTTGTATTTTTTGCACTTTATTTGATTTAATTCAACTTTTAATTAATAAAAAATCAAAATAAAATGAATAATGAAACAAATAATGTGTGGATGCTGATTTGGGTCGTGTACCATGTTACAAGTAAGATACAATCATGAAATGCTAGGCCCATTTGACAAAAAATGCATTTTTGAGCATATTTGACTTTTGGCAATTTTGCAAAAATGGACAACTTTGCCAAGGCATATCTCCTCCAATTTTAATCCTAGAGATGTGTTCTGGAACTTTTTAGAAATCGTAGGATGTCCCCTAAACAAACCTTTTGGTCTCATCTCAATTGGGTCTTCCATGCTCATGTAAGAAGCTTTGACCCAAAAGGTGTTTTTGTTGACTTTTCAAAAGGACCTATAATGTAGAAATTCCTATCTTTTGATGAGTGCATATTTTGAACTTGAGGGATGAATATAGGTTGTAGGGAATTGCATCCTCTTAAAAATGAGCTTTGGATAGAAAATTTTTGATAAAGTATGAAGAAGTTATGCTTGGTCAAAGTTTGGTTGACTTTTCTTGAGAAACCCTAATTTAGCAACTTTTGGGTTTTGATGAATTTGGGGCATTCCTTGGGGAATCATAATCAAACCTTGATCAAATGAAGAATATCACTTCAAAATGTTGATGTTGACCAAAAATATTAAAGTTTGACTGTATGTGGGCCACAATTGACTTTTGACCTAATACAATTGATTTTCAAGCATCTGAGCAGTTGACTAGGAAAACCTCTTGTGCAAGGCATAAAACTTGACATGGATGATCTTGAGAACGTATTAGGACCATGGAAAGCATTTGGGACCTTTGGAGTTCCCACACCCTGATGAAAATGGAAACCCTAATTTGTGGTACATTGCCTTAGGAGAGAGTTTGTTTGGTCAACTCTTGGGCATCCTTGAGCAACTTGAGGACCTCAATGGGCATGTGTTGAGTAAAATGAGAGGGAAAATTTTGGGGTACAACACACACAAACACAAGAAATTTAAAAAATGAGCAAGTATCTAAGAGCCCATGGAAAACCATGGATGGAAAGGGTGCTCACACCTTCCCTTTACATAATCTACCCTTCGTACTCGTAAATCTCGAAAAAAAGTCTTCTTTTGTTATTTTCACCCTTTCCTGGTTATATAAAAGAAAATTCGGTGGCGACTCTTGCTTACTGCGAGATTTGCAAACAAAAAATGCAAACTAGTATAAATATTCGGTTCTGCCACCGTATCACAGACGCCCCTGCTTCTGTACCTGTTGGAGAAAGAAGCCACGGGGATTTTATGGATGGTTTGAATGTTATCCCAACTCTTGGAGTCTCGAGTAGATGTTGATCAGGGTGATAAGTCTTTTACTGATAGACAAGTGACGAGATGACGGGACATAGTCGTATGCTTTAATCCCTAACTTTTTCTTAGACTGTCTTTTCAGATCTTCAGTCCTCCGGGATACCCTTTTTTGCCCAAGCCGCCTTTTCAGGTTTTTAACTTGCCGGGTGTACAGATTTTTTCATATGTATATCCCTAATTTTCGCCCGAACCCTTTTGTTTCGCTAGGATGCCCTTATTTTTGCCTAGGTCAGTCGACCTAGCGGGTCTTTGCTCATGCATAGTATCTTTTAACTATGTCCGCGTTCATCGGGTGCAGAGAATTGTCACTGCCCATAGTAGTAAGTGTTGCCACACTGCCAGAAGATATTTGCTTGATTGCAAGTGATTCATTGCTGGAATTCATGTCCAATGCCCCAAGTGATTCAGATGGAGATTTGCCCCTGGCTATTTGGCACTTTTGAGAGATTCCCCGAATCTTGACTTGATTTACCCAGATCAATTTAGACACCATATCATGCCCCTTGATTATGAAAGGCCTGTTACTGGAAATGTCTTTCCATCTGAAGTGATTTTGTCCATTGAGAGGATTTTTGTTCATCGAATATCTGTTATGCGAATTTCTCTGTTGTTTGCACAAATAGTCATATGCAAACAATGGTATTGAAGAATGCAAAGCTTATGTTTGTCTTGAAGTTTGAAAATTCATTTTTTTAGTAAAACGAACAAATTTTGTAAGAGTGTGATATCAACTCAGGATTTATAGTAAACCTTACATGAGTTAGGATACCTTTTATAACAGTATGCTTTCAAACTAACCCATGCTTCAGCTAGGACTTTTAAGGGTTGTAACGTGGCCTGGTTCACGGTTTAAAGAAACAAAGGATAAAGGCTCAACTTTTACTTGTACCTGACCCGTTCTTCATGATGTTCTTCGATCCTATGCTCAGCTAATTGTGCATTTAGATCCCAATTGAGTCTGGAATCTTTACTCTGATACTTCGTGATGGTTCATAAATTGAATGTTTGTTTGAGAAGGAAGTCATTTTTGTAACCTTTTTTTTTAGGATTTGTAGGACCTCTTTTTTTATTTTGTTATCTCTACTTTTTCCTGAACTGTTTCTTTTGCGATTACAGTCAGCGGGATGCCCCAGTTTTTCTTAAGTCTCCTTCATAATTTTTTGACTTAACGGGCTTTTATTTTGAGGGATAATGACTGCCTGTCTTGACGACTATGTGGAACCATTACCATCTTTTGGAGGGAATCTTCTACCCTATTTGTCGTGTATGAAGGTAGAGCTTGCTACTGAATGCACATCTAAACTAACTGAGAAAACTACCCTACCCCAAGATATGATTAAGGGTTTTAATTTGTGTGAAAAGAAAAACTCCTACTTCTTAGGCTCAAAGAGGTTGACTAGGGATTATCTTACTTATAACTCCACTGTTTAGGATTTAAAACAACGCTTGTACATCGTCAGCGGGGTCTATTCAAAAGCATACTGTAGGGTTTGTGGTATCATTTTCATCATCCTCCCTCTACAGACTTAGAGATTTTGATCAGGAGTTGAATATCACAGAAGAAGTAAAAGCACGGTTTAAATATAGTGAAAACGCATGGATTCGTTCAAGACAAACATATGCAATGCATTAATGAAAGTAACCAAAGTCTGACATAAAGATAAGTGTTTAAACAAAAAAAAGAAATTACAAATGAAAATTCGAATGAACAAACAATTCTCTTCCTAAACTTCGTCACTTCAGATGATGTGCCTTGGAGGGATGGAGGAAGAATTCAGTTGAACATCTTGTGCTAATTCCAGCACTCCTACATTGATCAAGTCTTGGATCTTATTTCTCAACGTCCAACAACTATTAGTGTCATGTCTGGGACTTTTGGAGTGGTACGCACACCTTGCATTTGGATTGTATATTGGGGAAGCAGTGTTGGGATTTTGAGGAGGATCCTTCAACATAACCAGCTTGGCCTCTAACACGTGTTGCAATGCTTGAGCCAATGACACGTTGATTTTGGTAAAGCGTCTTTTAGATGTGTTCCGCGTACGCTGATTACCCAGTCGTTGTTGGCGATATTGTTGTTGGGATCGTGACATAGAAGCAACTTGAAAAGGTCTACTCTCCGCTAAGCCAATTTTTTGTCTCATCAGGGGCTGATTAACGACTTGATTCCCAGTCTCGACTGTTTGCTTCATACAGTTGCATCCGTCTTGATGAAGTTTACTGATGAGAATCCTTAACTCTTCTTGTTCCAAAGCTAAACTTTGGATAAGAGCCATCTGACTACCCATATGGATTCTCATCCTTTCCATCTCAGCTTGTAATTGCTCCACCTGGTCATCCTTGTTGTTATCAGGATTTTTCTTTGTCAAATTCCCGTTGAGGAGTGCTTTCAACTCTTCTTGCCCCTTGGATAGGTTGAGGAACATTTCCTTGAGCTGGGCATCCTGAGTTTGGAGATCTCTATTGTTCTGTTTGAGAGCCATTTTCCTTGCTGAAATAAACAGCGAGAACATGAGAAACGGGCACTGGAAGACCTGTTAGGTAATGACATGAATGATATGTGGATGTAATGTTTTTAAGGATCTCGTAGGGTAAACACAGGAAAGTGTTAGAATCTGATTGTGGCTTTGGTTGAAGAACTTTCATATTATTGAATGTCCTTCTACGAGAATCAAGCTCACCATATCGAGTGGGTCATAGCCCCTGATTCAAGTTGTCATGTTTTGATCCTTTGACGACATTGGCTAGAGGAAAATAAATCCCCTCGCCCCTTTCTAGACATCTGCTTTATCATAACTTGCATCACATGCCCTTGAGATCCTTGAAATGGTTAAGGAAATGCTATGTTATAATGCTATGATGTGTATGTTATGCATCAAGCAAAATGTAGGGTGATGAAGATGAGTATATCTTGCAGGAAATTTGAGTTATTGGATAATAACTATAAACAAGTCCTGCAAGGAGTACCAACAAAACCCTACAATAAGTTCAAGTTTGTTAGATAGTGAAAGAAAACAAGTCACATAAGTAGCCTTAGGTTTAGGCTTGCATGGGTTCCATATATAAGTACCCTCTTGAAGTTTAGTTGGTTCAACTTGTCCTATTAATAATAATCGGGTTCTAGGACATCTCAATATCACTGATCTTTCTTCATCAGGCATTGTTTCAGCGTAAGCCTCTTTATTAGTGACCAAAATATCTCGGAAGCCAGATCTCAATGAGTGTAGTATCGAGTATAAACCAACTTGGAATGCACCAAAGCCAACTATCTCACTACTTCATAATGGCCAAGCTGTTCAATTAAAGATTCTAAGGTCAGTTGATGCTTCATGACACCACACAGCAGCCCCATATTCTCCTTGACTACTCAAGGGCTACCTGTACCAACATATGTGTTACATCAATGTATCTATCCTTCAACCGTGTCGGTGTACCCTGCACAGTCCCCACGATCTATTGCTACTTACCTAAAAGGTGCCCCAGATCTGGGTGTAGGACCTTTACAAGTAACCCAAGCAAAAACCATTAAAGATAAAGCAATCAAAGCATACAAGGAAAGAAAATTAAATATGACCTAAGCTCTAAGGTAACCCCACTTTATAAGTATTTCCCCAACAGAGTCGCCAGTTCTGTGATACGGTGACAAAACCAACTATTTGATACTGGTTTTGCGTTTGTGTTCGAAAATGTTGCGTTAAGCAAGAGTCGCCACCAACTTTTCTTTTATCCAACAAAGGAAAGGGTGAAAAGAACAGAAAAATACCTGTCGGGATTATTTCTGAGTAAGGGGGTAGATTATGGAAAGGAAAGGTGTTAGCACCCTTTTCATCCATAGTTTTCTACGGACTCTTATATGCTTAGCTCATTTGAAAAAGCACCTTGTTCTTTGTGTGTTTTTAAAAAAGTATTTTGAAATGCCTTAGTGCGGCGATTTACTTTTTGATAACTCTTGTATCAGTCCTCAAGAGTGTTGATAAAGCATTTGAAAATGTTTTGAAAGTTGTTTTGTGTAAGTGTGAAAAGTTTATTTGAGCAAGCATCTAACAGTTATCTACTTTACTAGAAAGAGCCGTTCTTTTCCTCCTTTCCTTTAGACAAGGCTAGCTTACTATTAGTGAGTAGGTAGCCATAGTCGTTTGGATGTATGAGGGACATTTGTGGGTCATCGTACAATCATAAAGGTAAGATATAGAGACGCTTTAGAAATTTTATTTAAGGGACTTGATCATTTACCGAAAGGCAACACCGAAGGATCATCGAGGGACTATGATCTTTGGATCCGAGGGTCTTTGCTAAAGCGTCTCCACTTTTGAGGGACATGACTGTTTTATTTTCCAAAGGAAACCAAAGTGGGAATACCCTAGAGGTGTATATGTGCAAGTGTGTTGTATTCAATTATTTTTTGTCTTTTGTGTTAGGTTTTCTAGCGTTGCTTTTATGTTCTCGCCATACAATCCTATTAGTCATACATCTAGCAGTTAATAATTGCAGTAATTAAAAGTGCAGAAATATAAAACCTAGCTATTACAAAGCTTCGGGGAGGGGGTTTATGTACATATCAAAAAATTGGGGAAATAAAAGAGGAGAATAAAATCCTAACTATTAATACTCATTAGGCAATTACAAGAATATGAAACAGTGCGAAAGAATAATAACGCGCGAATTTGAAAAGACGTCTGAAATCCTAAGAATAAAATCCTTTTGTTTTATTTTTTATTTTTATGAAAAGAAAATAAATAAAAAATGAAATTAAACCTAAATTTTAATTTATTTTAATTTTTGAGAAGAAGATGTTAAAATTAATTAATTAATTATTTCAGAAACTAATTTAATTAATAAAAACTAATCCTAATTTTTATGATGATTTTTTATTTTATTCTATGTTATGATTAAAAGATTAAAATAAATAAAACAATTAAACCAAATAAATAAGGAAATAATGAACATGGGCCTGATATGGAACAACAATGGGGGTGCACGTTTGAAAATCTATTAGGCCCATATATGTTGGCCTAAGATCCTGTGTGAATCCCAAGTTGCTGATTCATGAGGGTTCATCATGAGGGTTCATCATGAGCGCTCAAGTCTGGAGCGATGGATCCTACATTGTAATGATCTAGTGGTGATGATCTGATGAAACATGGTATGCGCGCCTGCCCCTAGAATACTGGATCTGCACAGAAATAAGTCAGAGAAAAAATTATGCAAGAGGTAGGGATCAAACCCCTGCCCTTGCACACATGCAATTCCTTAAGCTTTTCGGTTCTGCCACTGGGACTGCTTTACCTCCATTCGAATGAACAGAAAACACTTCCTGCAAAATAAAGAAACATTAAAGGTCCAGGGGGACTTTACCCCCTTTAACTCGAACCCCCCTAATTCGATTATATGGTTTTCTTAGCCTGGACATCCTAGGCTTTGAGTTTCGAAGGAAATCTCAGATCGTGCCCTAACAATGGAACGATCTCATCCTTGCGCCTATACATGTATGTATCTTGTTAAACCTACGCTAATGATGGTCCTGAACACAAGTTAAATGATTAAAACAATAATATGTGACAAAAGTGTGGCTTCGAATTTACCACCTTTATCAATAAGAGATTTGTGGATTTTGTGGCCTTGGGTGTGGAGATGCTTGCTTAGGACCTGGTGTGGACTCCTGGATGTCTCAGGAACACGAATCTGGTGTTCGATTAGACTGGAGGAGCCTGCAAAGGGTGTTTCGAACTTTGACCACTTATGATATTTTTGAGAATTTTGGTGTGTCTTGAGGCAGCGTGTATGTGTCGTCGTCCCCTTGACTTGTGTTGGTTTCTTGTATTTATAGGAGGTGGAGGAGACAAGAAAATGGGGAAAGAAACATGACCTTAAAGACCATCCATTAAACATGGCTTTGAAAATAAAATCAGACAAATTTAAAGATTTCCATTTAGAGACTTTTCATGCCATTTTGGATTTTGAATGAACCTGGACAGGTGACGATTGACGCCTTGTATGAATTCGAATTGCTCAGAGTTTTCCTTATCAGAATGTCTTCGATCATCCCCAAAGCATTATTCTCTTTGATGGTTGTGAGTTTGATTCAAATTATTCAGAATCTTCCTTATTAGAGCTTCTTAGATTAAGTCAACTTCTACATTGATTGCTTGATTTTGTTGATATGCTTATCAAAAGATATCTTGTTCTGATATGCCAATCGAAGGACACTTTTTTAACATGCCTTCAAATTAAACCTTATCCTTGCTCTTCAATTGGCCCAGAGTTGCCTCCTTCGAATGGTTCCAATCCTCATAATTGGGGATTCTTTGATTGAGCCCCTATTTTCCTTGGTAGCTTGATCTGAAACTCTTCAACTAGCCCAAATGAAAACTCCTTTCTGGCCAATCGAAACTTCTCTTGTTACCTCCTTCGAATACAAATGTGCATGGGGCTTGGGCCTGGCAACATGTTGGATTTATGGCCAGCAAGCAACTTGGACCAAGACTCATCATAAGACAAACTTATTTTCAATAATTATGTGTCTCCTTCGAATGGACCACATATATATCCTTTGAATGGCCCTTTCATGTGTCTTTCAAATAGCCCACATGTATGCCTTGTGAATTCTTCGAATGGGCCACCAATGTGTGCTCATAATATGAAAATCATGTGCTGAAGGGTTCAGAGATAGAGTCGACACAAGCAGTTTCAAAGGGAACGATTTCCCAGTCGAAACTAGCACAAAGGAAGCCAATGCCTTATGGATGCTAGCATAAGGAAGGATATTGCTCTTTGAATCGAAGGCCAGTTTAAAGGGTCTTGGCCTTGTGAATCAAATACAAATTGAAGAGGGAGCCTTTGACTTGCACGTTGAAGGCATGCATTGGGGGAGTATTTGTCTAGTGCGCTGAAGGCAAACATGAAGAGGCCATTGCCTAGTGGGTCGAAGGCAATCACGAAGAGGCCTTCGCCTAGATGAAGCTTGCATGAAGAAGGCCACTGCTGGAATGAAACGTGTGGACCAAAGCTTGCTCAAATGGGTCTTTAGATGTCCAATCGAAGCTTGTCTGCAGGGGACTACTACTTTGTGAATCGAAGCAGGCATGTAGGAAGTTCTTGCCTTGTGAATCGAAGGCAAGCCTGAAGCAGCCAATGCACAGTCTAAACCTTGTGAATTGAACTTGATCGAAGGAGGCCCAGCACCCAATCAAAGCTTGTGAATCAGGATTACTTCGAAGGAAGTCCAACAACCAATCGAAGCTTGCTCAGATGCCAATCGAAATACCCTGTTCATATGCCAATCGAAAGACACTTGATTATCTCCAAAAAAATTATTTTCCTTAAGCAAGTGTTTGTAACCACCCAGGCAAGACAAAATCTTGGAAAACATGAGAGGGAAAATTTTGGGGTACAACAGAGGGATTTGGTTAAAGCATTCCTAAATCATTATCAATACAACATTGACATGGCTCAGAACAGAACTCATATGCAGAGTTTGACTAAGAAATCTAATGAGACCTTTAAGGAGTATGCCCAAAAATGGCGTGAACTTGCTGCAAGGGTTCATCTGCCAATGACGGAGAGGGAAATGATTGATATGTTCACCATTACTCTTCAGGGAAACTATTATGTAGTTTTCAGTACATCTACCAATTTCGCTGAGATGGCGATGTATGGAGAATATGTTGAGAGTGGTCTAAAGTCATGAAAGATTCAGTCGGCTAATACTAGTATATCTGCAAGTGGGAAAAGAAAGAAAGCATTCATTGGTTATCTAGAAAGAAAGAAGGAGAAACTAATGTTGTATATGCTCAGAGAGGCCAAAGAAGAGCCCAACAACAATTCAACGTTGCAAAAATATTTTTGCTGAACCACAACAACAACTTCAACAACAATAGCAACAACATCCTCAATACCAGAGACAACAAAATTCTCCTCGGCAACCAAGGAGGCTTGACCCGGTTCCAATGTCATATTCCTAACTACTTCAGTGTCTGCTTCATCTCAAATTAGTTACTCTGAGAACCATGTCGCCTCCTCCTGAAAGGCTCCCTACAAATAACAATGCTAATGCCTGGTGCGAGTTTCACTCTGGTGGCGTAGGACACATTGTGGAAAATTGTTTGGCATTAAAATACAAAGTGCAAGATCTGTTGGACTCAAAAGATATCCGGTTCACCCAAGAATAGGGTCCAAATACCCTTTAGAAAGCATTGTCGACCCATGCATGGGCAAACGTTCATGCTATTGTGGAAGATGTGAAGATTTAAATTTGATTATGGATGTTAATTTGGTAACAACTCCACCATTTGTGAAGGAATATCTGATTAAAAGAGATGCGTATCCAAGATGTACTCCAGGATGTTATGATTGCGAAATTAAGCCCGAAGGTTGTGATAATTTGAAAGAAGGAATTCAGAAGTTAATCAGTGAAGGTGAGCTCCAGTTTAATAAAGTTGTTAAAGATAAGAAGGGTGGAGAGAAGGACATTGTTGTAATTTCCATCTCATACTCTCCAACCAATATTTATGCGTCGGCTAGACCTGTACCTTTGAAAGTCTTTTTGCCTGGCCCCACTCCCTATTCCAGTGAGAGAGCTGTAGTGTGGCATTATGGTGAGGATGTTTACTATCATGGAGTGAAGCAAGAAGAAGGGTTTTCTGAAGAAAAGTCGTCAGTACAAGATAGGTTGAATGTAGACAACTTTGCGGGCACTAGAAGAATGACGAGGATTGGAAGGGTTTTCTCTCCACCAAATGTGCTAAGGGTAAACATGTGGTGGTAAATACTCTGATTCGGACTCCAAGTCTGGACATGGCCAAAGAAATGGAGGAAATCATGAGATACATCAGGAAAAATGATCATCGTGTTATTGATCAGCTCGGTCAAACTCCAGCAAAAATCTTTATTTCATCACTAGTCCGAGATTCTAAGGCACATCAAAATGCTCTGATGAAATTGTTGAATACAACATTCGTTCCTCAAGATATTTTTGGGAATCGGTCTGAAAGTGTTTTTGCCAGTATCATTTCCAGTAATAGCTTGGGCTTTACAGATTTTTATCTTCCTTCTGAAGGAAGAAATTATAATAAGGCATTACACATCTCGATGGAGTGTAAGGGAACAACAGTCTCTCGTGTGCTGGTAGACATGGGTTCATCTTTGAACATAATCCCCAAGACCACACTGATGAAGATTGACTAGTCAGGTATCGAGTTACGACCAAGTGACTTGGTGGGCCTTTTATGGATCTCAGGGATCAATATTTGGAGAGGTGGATTTGCCTATCAAGACTGTACATCAAATTTTCACTGTCACATTTTTCGTAATGGATATTCAGCCAGTGTATTGCTGCTTGTTGGGGCGCCCTTGGATACACAAAATCGTGCCAGTTACCTCTACTCTGCACCAGAAGATCAAGTATCTGGTGAATAGCAAAATGGTAATCGTTTATGGTGAAGAGGGGTATGTGGTGACTCATCTGACTTCGTTCTGGTATGTTGAGGTGGATAGAGAAGTTCATGAGACTCATTTTCAAGGTTTTAAAACTGTACATATGGTTAAGACTCCATGCTCTGAGGAGAGGAAGAAACCTGGAATGTCCATGGCCTCTTTGAGAGATGCTCAGGCATTGGTTGAAACTGGTCACCTTGAAGGTTGGGGTAGTGCAGTGGATGTTATTCTGAAATTCAACAAGTTTGGTTTGTGTTTTAGCCTCGGTGAACAGAGTATGGCTCCCAGAGCCCCAAGTTTGTCTAGACCCATGATGTTTGCAAGTGCTGATGTCATTAATAATGGTCAAGTTCATGTTGTTGGTGATGACGACAATGATTATAACATTGATGACTGTATTCACCCAAGTGTTCCAGGTGTAGAGCTCAACTACCGGGCTTCGGAAGATGTCATCTCAGTCACACTTGTTCAAGATTATTTTTTCTATTTGTTTCTTTATAATGCAATAATTCATGCGCTCTTCCCAAGGCATAGTGAATCATATGCAGGGCCACCATGTTTTCATTTCTAATTTTTATCATTAAATAAAGGACGTTTTTTTTACATTCAAATATTCTGTTCACTGTCCTTTTATTTTTATTTTTAATAAATAAAAAATGGCAATGTTTTTGTTTTTCCTTTTTTATCATTCACTGTCTAAAAAAATAAAAACATCAATCATGCAGATTTGATCTTATAGTCCTAGTGAATCCCTTCGATAAAGATTATGCTATCACTTTTTATGACTTTGATAATCCGATCAACCAAGCCAAAGAAGAAGGTGAGGAAGATTGTGAACTCCATGAAGAGTTAGCAAAATTATTAAGGCAAAAGAGAGGGTCATCGAGCCATATTAAGAGTCAAATGAGGTTGTAAATTTGGAAACCGAAGACAATGTGAAAAAGGTCAAGATATGGGCTGCTCTAGAAGACAGTGTAAATCAGAGGTTGATTGAAATACTCAGGGAGTATGCTGACATCTTTGCATGGTCTTATGAAGATATGTCCGGGTTGGACATTGATGTCGTGGTACACAAGCTTCCTTTAAGGGAAGAATGTCCTCCACTTAAACATAAACTTCGAAGAACTCATCCTGAGATGTCTAAGAAGATTAAGGAGGAAATACAAAAACAACTTGATGTAGGGTTCTTGAATGTGAATTCATATCCCCCATTGATTTCTAACATTGTGCCAGTGCCCAAGAAAGATGGAAAGCATTCTGGACCGACCCAACGACTATAGTGGGCCCAGTCTGACCTCCTCCTTTGGTACAACTCGGGCTCCCCCGCCCTCTGTCGGGAACCATCAGTCGTTTGCCCTCCTAGACCAGCACTGACCTATGACAATTGATGAGAGCCTCTCAGTCTGCCCAACCTTAAGTCGTCCAGACAATAAGGAACCGAATATATCGCTACCCGTAACCCACCTCCTCCTCAGAACTAACGGCTAGTTACAGGCACACTTTCCCGATTTGACCAAGTCCAGGAAGTTATCTATTTTTGCGAACCCACATATCTAGGCCCAAAAATAAGGACCAATGGCCAAGCGCCAACACACTATATAAACCCTCACTCATGTGAGGGCCAAGTATCGAATATTGACTATTCATCACTAAAACCCTAATACTTTGCTTGTATTTTTTTTTCTCCCACGCTTACTTGATCTTCGGAGTGCCTTGCAGGTACAACCCCTCTTTCTGCTTCTCGACTTTCCAACCCGTCTAAAGATCATCATCCGGCCACCTTGCAGACTCTGATCAACCGCTAAGATCAGAAAGGTAAGGATGTGTGTTGATTATAGCGACTTGAACAGAGCAAGCCCTAAAGATGACTTTCGGCTTACCCACATTGATGTTTTGGTTGACAACACAACTCATGATAAATTATTCTCATTCATGGATGGTTTTTATGGATACAATTAGATCAAGATGGCGCCAAAAGACATGTATAATACAACTTTTAATACTCCATGGGGAAATTTCTGTTATAAGGTGATGCCTTTTGGTTTGAAGAACACAGGGGAAATATATCAGCATGTAATGGTGACTCTTTTCCATGATATGATTCATAAAGAAATAAAAGTGTATGTTGGCGATATGATTGTGAAATCTCAGACAGAAGAAGAGCATCTTGTTCACTTACAGAAGTTGTTTGAAAGACTGGGGAAATTCATATTAAGGTTGAATCCTAACAAGTGCACCTTCGGGGTGAGATCTGGAAAATTTCTAGGCTTTGTTGTATGCGAAAGAGGCATCGAGGTTGATCCGGCTAAAATAAAAGCAATACAAGAAATGCTTGAACCAAGACTAGAAAAATAAGTATATGGTTTCTTGGGTTGATTAAACTACATTTCTAGATTTATCTCTCATCTTACTGCCACGTGTGAACCAATTTTCAAGTTGTTAAGAAAAGTTCAAGTTGTCAGGTGGAATGACAATTTCTAGGTGGCATTTGATAAAATAAAAGAATATTTGCAGGAACCTCTGATCCTAATGTCTCCAGTCGATGACAAGCTTTTAATAATGTATTTTATAGTACTAGATAATTCCATGGGTTGCATGCTCGGTTAACACGATGAGACAGGAAAGAAAGAACAATCAATTTATTATTTGAGTAAGAAATTTACAGAATGCGAGTCGAGGTATTCTTTGCTTGAGAAAACTTGTTATGCACTAGCATGGGATGCTAAATGCCTAAGACAATATATGTTAAAACATACTACTTTCTTGATATCCAAGATGGATCCCATTAAGTACATTTTTGAGAAGCCAACTCTCACAGGCAGAATAGCCCGATGACAAATGATTTTGAATGATTACGATATCTATTATACTACCCAGAAGGCCATCAAGGGTAGTGTATTGGCGGATTATTTTTCTCACCAACCCGTGGGTGACTATCAACTAATGAGATTTGAATTTCCAGACGAAGACATCATGTATATCAGAGATTGCAACATTCCTAGCCTAGAAGAAGGACCTGAACCAAGATTGCGATGGATGATGGTGTTCGATGGTGCCTCAAATGCTCTAAGAAATGGTGTTGGAGCTGTTATTACTTCCCCTGTAGATTTTCATATTTCGTTTACTTCACGGATTTGTTTTGATTGTACCAATAACATGGCAGAATATGAAGCTTGTACCTATGTCATTGAAGCTGCAATTGATTTGAGTAACAAGTTCCTGAAAGTTTATGGAGATTCAGCTCTCGTGATAAGCCAGCTTAATGAAGATTGGGAGACTTGCCATCCAAATCTGATTTCGTTTAGAGAATGTGTTATGAAGCTGATTTTGTAATTTAAAGAGATCACATTTAAGCACATATCAAGGGAAGAGAATAATCTTGCAGATGCTTTGGCTACTTTGTCATCCATGTTTAAAGTAAAGTGGGCTAATGAAGCGCCTTCGATCATTATCACGAGGTTGGATGAGCCAGCATTTTGCTATGAAGCTGAAGTGGAATTGGATGGTAATCCTTGGTTTCACAATATCAAGAGGTGCCTTATGGCTCAAGAGTATCCTACAGATGCATCTGTTACAGATAAGAAGTTTTTGGGGAAGTTTTCAGCCATGTTTTTCCTCAGCAATGGTACATTGTACAAAAGAAATCATGATTATATATTGCTCAGATGTGTAGACAAGAATGAAGCACCAAAGATCATTGAGGAAATGCATGAGGGTGCCTTTGGGACTTATTTTAGTGGACATACCATGGATAAAAAGATTTTGTGAGCTGGTTATTATTGGTCCACTATGGAAAATGATTGCTACAACTATGCCAGAATCTGCTACAAGTGCCAAGTATATGTTGACAAAGTGCATGTTCCTCATGTTCCTTTGAATGTTTTGACTTCTCCATGACCTTTTGCAATATGGGGCATTGATATGATCAGTCGTATTGATTCAACTTATTCCAACGGTCATCATTTCATTCTGGTTGCCATTGACTAATTAACCAAGTGGGCCAAAGTTGCATCTTATGCAAATGTTACCAAAAAAATAGTTGCTCGTTTTATCAAGCATAACATAATCTATCATTATGGGATTCCTGAAAAGATCATTAATGACAATGGAACTAATCTCAATAACAAGATGATGAAAGAGCCATGTGAAACCTACAAGATCAAGCATCAGAATTCTTCTACATATCGCCCGAAGATGAATTGTGCTCTTGAAGCGAATAATAAGAATATCAAGAAGATTATGCAAAAGATGGTGGTGACCTACAAAGATTGGCATGAGGCCTTTCTCTTTGCATGGCTATCATACTTCAGCACGTCCTTCAACTGGGGCAAACTCGTTCTCACTTGTCTATGGAATGGAAGTAGTCTTGCCAATGGAAGTTAAGATTCCTTCTCTAAGGATTATGAAAGACGTCGAGCTTGATGAAACTGAGTGGGTGCATAATCGGTTGGATCAGTTGAACATCATTGACGAGAAAAGACTAGCGGTTGTTTTTCATAGTCAGGTGTACCAATAGAGAATGAAAAAGGCATTTGACAAAAGGGTGCAGCCTCAAAGTTATAAGGCTAGTGACCTCGTATTAAAAATGATAATTATTCTTCAAGGTGATCCCAAGGGAAAGTGGACTCCTAATTATGTAGGACCATTTATCGTAAAGAAAATTTTCTCTGGCGGAACCATGATGCTTACGACAATGGATGGTGAAGACTTCACACTCCCTGTGAATGCAGACATAGTCAAAAAATACTTCGCATAAAAGAGACCCGCTGAGTCGACGACTCAGGCAAAAAGGGGCATCCCGATGAACCAAAGAAAATCAATAAAAGGTCGGACAAAAATTAGAGATAAAAAAACGATTGAAAAGAATAAAAAATAAATAAGTACACCCGCTAAGCTAAAAACCTGAAAGGACGACTTAGGCAAGAAAGGGTATCCCAGTGGATTGAAAAACCGAAAGAGAAATCCAGGAAAAAGTTAGGGATTTGAAAGTGAATGACTTTGTATGACGTTGGATCTATGATTTCATCTCACTACTACAGTTGGAAACCCTGAATGGTAGGAATCAGTACAATCATCTTCTACAGAAAGCAAATTGATGAGATAGTCGAGGTCATAAGAGTTATAGCAGAGTTAGAACTTGAGGGAAATCCTTTCACATTTCCATTCCTGTATTTCTCTTTTGTTTTCGCTTTTGCAATTACCTCTTTTTCAGAATTGCTTCTTGATGTACTTGCCTATTTACAGGCCAATTTGCAATCAATAAAAGTTTCTTTTCATTCAAAAGCTTTCTCTTTATTTTACTCTTATTGTTTTGTTTGCAAAAAAAGGCGTCTAATTTTTGATAAATATTGCATTTAAAATTTTGGAGGTTTTACACATGATAAGAAACATTTGAATTTGCTATAAGAACTTTTGTGGCCTGGTTGGTAGACAAAGTCGTCATGCTACACCTAGGATAGTTTGTGATTTTTATTTTGCAGGAAATGTCGTTCACTCACCACAAGTAACATACAACAAGAGAGAAAATAGTTGTCAAATTTGTCACCAATTTGAAGTTCTTAGTGGGACGATTGTTTCCCAAACTGGATGCTTTTCCACCAGTGTGGTCTACACTTTTTCTCCACAACAACTTATCTGTTAAAAGTTTTCGAAGTAGAGTAATTTCCCCTTGTGAAGTATGTATGAGTTTGTTTCTCCCCAACGGAATCCGCACTTGAGTTTGTGGCGCTTTTCAGGGAGCATTCCCCGATAAAACCATTTTTGGTTGAAGGTTTTCCACATGAAAGTATTTCCCAGTGCAATTTTCCCTTTTCGAGAACTCTCTTAAAAATTATCCTACTCCCGAATGAAGTATATATTGATGAATTTGGTACAATGATCTACCTTTCTTGATTAATCCCCGTAAAGTAATATGTGTTTCCCCAGGTATAGGGCGCATAAGCTCAGATTTCCCCGATAAAGCCTACACCCGGTTTGCTTTTTGGAAGTCCTTCTCCCCAGTGTGGTTACATATTGGTAAATATCTTGCAAGGTTTGCTTTAATAATGTAGGTTATACTAAGGAGAGTTTCTTTTCAAGACTCACAAATTCCCCAGTAGAGTGTGCATAAATCCTTTTCTCCTTGGTGACAAGAGATGTTGTATCAGTCCGTGGTAGAAGTCAAATTTCGAGAGTCTCCTTGGTCAAGAACTCTTTTCTCTCCAAAGGAAGGTTTATTCCTTAAGGAATTCTGAAGTCTTCTTCTCCCCAGTGGTTTTCCATCCAGAAAAACATTGGCCAGTAAGGTCTGATTGATAAAGATTTCTCAACAGAAATTTGTAAGTTCCCAGTGAATGATCACAAAGATGAGCTTATTGATGAATGGTCATTCATGAAGCAGAGTTTTTTTCTCCAAATAATAAATCCTTCTCATTCCCAAGTTAAATCATGTTGGAAAGTCTTCTTTTTCCTCAGCAGAAGTTTTATTGGGATTACTTTGTCAAGATTTTGCATATCCCCTGGAAGTTGTATTCTTGAGGCATTCCCATAAATCGACCAAAGCACATGGATGCACTTTTATTCAAAAGTTTTCTTAATCCCCATCGAAGAGGTTGACAGGTTACTCCTTGCAGATTCAGTGGTTATTGGTATCCCTCGGCAGCACTCAACTTTTAGTGGCAGTCTTGCACAGGCATGCAATGCATTTTATTTCTCTCCATTGAGGTTTGCAGTTTACTTTTGCAAACCCTATCAGAATATGGCTCATGGTTGCTGGTTATTCCGATGTGTTATTTCCCGGTGAAACATCTAAATATGCATCATTACATTGCATCCGCTTAAATGTGTATTGTTTCCATTCTTTTTGGAACATTACTCCATAGAAAAATTCAAACATGCATCGAATTATAAGCCAAATCTTATTACTTGCTTCCTCAATAAGTTAGTTCAATTGTTTTGATATACCCGGTGATTCGTGAATTCCCGCAGATATCCCCCGATACTCCCAACATGTCTCTTTAAAGGTTACTTATCATACAATGTTACCCATTTGTGTTTATCTCGTGATCAGTATCCAATGGCGTCCCCATGTCTAGAAGCTAGTAGTCACTATTCTTTTCGATAGAGTTATCCACTCTTTGCCTTGTTGGTGGTCTAGTTCTTCCCTGGTGCAACATCTTTAGAGTCGGTTGTTCATTACCTTGTTGGTGGTACAGTTCTTCCCTGGCGCGACATTTTTGGGTTTCATTACCTTGTCAGCGGTCTAGTTCTTCCCTGGAAGGACATTTTTGGGTCTTATTACCTTTGTTGGTGGTCCACTTCTTCCATGGTGTAACATTTTTAGGTCTGGTAGCCACCAGTTCCTATTAAGGTGAAGTCCGCTTACTTGTTACCTTTTTCAGAATATAATGTTGTGGTATTCTTCGGCCGAGTTGTCAACTCTTTGCCTTGTTGGTTGTCCAACTCTTCCATGGCACAACATATTTAGAGTTAGTTACCCGTTACCTTGTTGGTGGTCCAATTCTTCCCTAGCGTGACATTTTTGGGTTTTGTTATCTTGTTGGTGGTCCAGTTCTTCCCTAGCGCAACATTTTGGGTCCCGTTACCTTGTTGGTGGTCTAGTCCTTCCCTGGAGCAATGTTTTCAGTGTTGGTGGTCCATTTCTTCCCTGACACAACATTTTTAGGTCTGGTGGCCACCATTTCCTATTAAGGTCACGTCCACTTACTTGTTACTTTTTTCAGAATACAGTGTTCTGGTATTCTTCGATCGAGTTGTTCACTCTTTACCTTTTTGGTGGTCAAGTTCTTACCTAGTGTAACATCTTTAGAGTTAGTTGCTCGTTACCTTGTTGGTCGTCCAGTTCTTCCCAGGCACAACATTTTCTGTGTTGGTGATCCAGTTCTTCCCTGGCGCAATGTTTTCCTGTTGGCGATCCAGTTCTTCCCTGGCACAACATCTTTAGAGTCTAGTGGATGCTAGTCTTCTTGGTTTAAGTCCATTATTTATTGTCCTCGCTTATCAGATCCTTCATGCTTATGGACCTTGTCCTTTTGATTCAAATACAATAAATCTATCAAAATACAATCACCAGTGTTGATATACCTTGTCCTAATTCAGAGCATAAATTTTTTAGTTCATTTTGTATTCAATCCCCTTCTACTTTATCACTCGAAAGGCTGGTACCAATATCGCTTTAGGTTTAAGAAGATTAAATAGGGGAAGTTGTTATGCCCTAAAATTTGCCCTCTTTATTTCAGTCCTATTTGTCTTATATTTCATCATCATATGCATACATATCATTGGTTCTATGGTTATGGGATCAATGCACTTCTGTTAAGCTTCGTAAGGTTAAAGAAGACATTCATTTCGTTAGTAAATGCACTCAGAGTGTTCTAAAATATATTTATTCAATGGGCAGTCAAGTCATCATCATGCAAAGTTCCCATGAGTTCCAGCATGCCTTGAACTGCATAGAAAATCTAGCATTTCAATCAATTCTGAACAGTTTGAGCCGAATAGTACTATTTTGTAGTGTGACTTCAAAAATTCATAACTACTAACCTAAAAAGTATTTTGGAGTGGTTCTTCAGACGTAAGAACTGTCTTGAAATTGTCTATAATTCATATGTTTGATTCAAGAGCCAATTCTTTGAGGAGGATCTCCGAATATGCAAATACCCTGAAAATGGTGCCCTTAAATGTTTGTTTGGTTCATTGATTCTCAGGTGTTCAAAAATTCATAAATTGCGACCGAAAAATTATCTTTGAGTGGTTATTTAGGCATTAAATCCGTCTTGACATCCTTTAAATTTCATATGTTTGGATCGAAATCCAATTATGTGAAGAAGATATCTGAAAGTGCAAATCACCTGAAAATTCCACAGTGAAACAAGTGTCCAATCGATTGTTTTCTCGACATTCAAAAAATCATAACTTTCTCGTTTCTCAACATTTTGAGATGACTCTTGAAGCATGATGTCACATTGTGTTAGATACAACTTTTCTTCAGGTCCCGAGTTCAGATTATGCTCCAAAGGCTTCTGCTTATGGCTCGCATCTCAAATTTATACAGTGGAAAAGCCACGCGATCAAAACAAAGGTGTTTCTGTCTCAAGTTTCTCATTATTGCGAAATCCATAACTTTCTATATTTTTATTGGATTGAGATGATTCTTTCGGCATGACGTCACGAATTTGGTCACCTACAATTTTTCTTCATGGTTCGCGTCATGATTATGCACCAAAAGTCATGAGCATATAGTTTATTCTCGAGATGTACATGGAAATAAGTTGAAAATTATGAACTATTTAAAAAAACAAAGGAAAACTATTATTTATATCATTTTCCAAACATGGCCTTAGCACACTTTTATATAATATTTTGATTCAATTTCATAATCACTTTTGCTCATTCTATACAAAAATTACTCAATTGCAAAAAGCTTCTCTCAAGAAAAAGTCACAAAGTAGCAAGAAGCTCCTCCTCTCTCCTCCACCAAGATCTATCTTTTCCTCCCTCCACCAGTGGAAAACCGACTGGAACTCCTCCCCGACCATCCTCCTCCCAGCCACCGCCGCCTCACGCTGGAACTCCCTCTGGTTCGTCCGTGATTCCTTCTGTTGGCGAGCTTCCAACGGGATTCTCCCTCCTTCTGGCGCGGTACTCCTCCCTCCTTGCTCCAATTCAGTTCTTCCGGAAACCTCCTCTTCATGTTGCATTCGGTAATTTGTCAATCTTACTTGAATCAATTGTTGTTTTGAGAAATTAATTGAAGAATTCACTTGATTAAGTTGATTTTACATGAGTTAAGCTTTGATTTGTGAAGATTAAGTGATTATGTGAATTAAACTTAAATTGATTTTTGATATTTAATTTATTCTTGAAGCTTGATGAGGAATAAATGCGAAATCGGTTGATTTAATTATTGTTGATTGTTGAGATCTATGAGTCAGAATTAATTATTCAATTGTGTAGTGATTTACGCGTTGTAATTTGATTCCGATTTGAGATTTCTTGATAATTTGCTTAAATTCATGTGTCAAAATCAAATCTTGAAGTGTTAAATCGATATCGACGCGTAATTAATTTTTGTTTCAAGGCTTGGAAGTCTTGATACCAGTACCAGATTATTGGATACAACTTATTTGTGAATGCCGATTGATTTTTCATGTATCGATGTTTGGATTTTGTTCATTAAAACATTGATTTCAAATTAATTTTCAGCAGACATCGATGAATACACCATGGCTTCCTGGAGTTCACAAATATGTTGCTTGTTATGTTTTAATTGTTGTTAAATGCATAAGTGATTTGTGTTGGTAATTGTTTGACATCGGTATCAAGTTTGATTAATTTTAAGCAAACTTTTGTGCATTTCATGTATCAATTCAATGTTGTTCAGAAAATGTATTTTGCATCTACATTGTGATTTAGTTCATAATTAAGTCATATTTGAGCTTGTTAGCATAATTGGTTGATACCGGTATCAAGTTTGGTAGTTTTTAAGCTAACTTTTTAAGCATTTCGTAAGGTGCAATGTTGCTGCCCGAAGATGGTAAGTGTGTGTATTTGATGACTTAATTCCAACTTAATGCATGTTTGAGCTTGTTAGTATGTTTGGTGGATACCGATATCAAGTTCGGTTGATTTTATTCCGATTTTTCGTGCACCTTCACGTGCTAATGTGTTGCTATCTGGAAATTCATTTTAAGGTTCAAATTCATGTTTGCAAATTATCTCTTCATGATTTAGTATTAATTTAGGATGTGATGTGAATCCTTGATTCCGTTTATGCCTCCTTGTTATTTCGAACTCTTTTGTTGACTTTTGCAAGGCATTTCAAGAGAGCTTTCAATCGTTTAATTAGTTCTTGGATATTTGATTGAAAAGCATTTTATTCCACTTCTTTGTGGATCCGAGTTCGCTTCTGACGCGCTTGATTGTGTTTCTCATTACATGAGATGTATATATCTTTGTGCAAGTTTGTTGTTTGTCATGTGGATGTGTCTGGTACACATTTCGCATGTGATTTATTTTCACATTTTTTATGCTTTTTCGCCTATTCCGAGCACCCGATTTCTGATAATTTTGTTTATTGATGCTAGCTTATGCAAAAAAATTCAGGTTCATTATGCTTTACTATACAAAGTCAGATTGTTATCCATTTGGTACTTTATTGTTTACCTTATTTCCGTATTGTTTGTAGCTTTATATGCAATGAGAAGTAGGAATCGAGATGCATGACTGTGAGTCCCTAATTTAGGTGGGAAATTCTGTTTAAACTCCTCAAAGGAGGCAATGTTTGTGTTTGTTTGTATGCAAAAGACCTCGACAAAAGAAAATCCCATTCCCCTTTATTTTGTGCAAAGACCTCAAAGAAGGCATTGATAAAGTTCTCAAAGAAGGTAATGAGGCGAAGTGTGGGTCCATAATTGACCCCCTCCATTTCAAGTCCCTAGGTCATTTATAGCTCATGTCATACGCCGATGCTATGAATCGTGCTACTCTTATTATCGAGTCAGTCGAGTGGAAAAGGGTTCTTAATCAACCCCCATAATATTTCTCTAGCTCATGTTGGTCAATGTTGATGCTTCTTGTTGTCCATATTGTCTTCTATCTCCTACCTTGATGACATGCTATCATGGTTAGGTGTTTAGTTGCTTTAGACATACATCGTTTCTCTTTTCTTGCCTAGATGACACAATATATTGGTTAAGTGTTAACACTCCCTCTTCTTTACTTCTTACCTTGGTGACATGATACCATGGTTAAGAGTTTATCCCTCTCCCCATTTCTTTCCTAGATGACTTGATATCTTTGTTAAGACTCGATATTCCTTCATACTTCTTGCCTAGATGACATGATATCTTGGTTAAGAACTTTCCTCATCCTACCTTGATGACATGATATCATGGTTAGGTATTTAGTTGCTTTGGACATACACCATTTCTCTTTTCTTTCCTAGATGACATGATATCTTGGTTAAGAACTTCCCTCATCCTACCTTGATGACTTGATATCATGGTTAGATGTCCTCTTCCCTTATCCAACCTCGATGACATGATATCATGGTTAGGTTTTATCCCCCTCTGTTGCACCGCAAAATTTTCCCTCTCATTTTACTCAAAACATACTCCTAGAGGTCCTCAATTGCTCAAGTTGACTAAGGATTGACCAGACAAATCCTCCTCTTAAGACAATAAGCCTCAAACTAGGGTTTCACTCCTCACCAATATGGTTGAATTCTAAGGACCCCAAATGTTTTCCAGTGTCCTAATATGTCCTCAAGATCATCCATGCCAGGTTTCATGCCTTGCATAACAAGTTTGCTCAATCAACTGCTCAAATTCCTAAAAATCAACTATACTAGGGCAAAAGTCAACTGTGGCCCAAATGCAGTCAAACTTAAATATTTTTGGTCAACATCAACATTTTGAAGTGAGACCCATCATTTGATCAAGGCTTGATCATGATTCCTCAAGGAATGCTCCTAATTCCTCAAAAGTCAAAAATGGCAATTTAGGGTTTCTATAGAAAAAGTCAACCAAACTTTGACCAAGCATAACTTTCTTATACTTTATCAGAAATTTTCTAACCAAGGCTCATTTTGAAGAGAATCCAATTCCTTACAACTTCTCTTCAGCCCTCAAGGTCAAAAAATTCCTCAATCAAAAGATACAAGTTCCTACATTATAGGTCATTTCAAAAAGTCAACAAAAAGACCTTTTGGGTCAAAGCTCATTACATGAAAATGGAAGATACAATTTAGATGAAACCAAAAGGGTTATTTAGAGGACATCCTAAGTTTTCTAAAAAGTCCAAGAACACCTTCTTAGGGTTAAAAATGAGAGAGATGTGCATTGCTAAAGTGGACTAATTTTTGGAAATGTGCATGAAGTCAACATTGATCAAAATAACTTTTTTTTCCAAATGGGCCCATGTTTTCTTGTTTGAAACTTGTTCCTAAGATGGCCCACGACCCCTGAGCTTATCCACCTATTATTTCATTATTTTTTTTATTTATTTTGATTTTTGTATTCATTTAAATCAAAATAAATCCATTTAAATAGTGGAATAATCAAATTAAAAACAAAGATTTGATTTTGTGAGCACATTATGAGTCCATGAACAACTAGCAAATCAAGCAAATTTGTGCAAGGGCTAATAGATTAGAAAATATCATGATTTGGTTTGTTTTAGAAACAAATCATACAAGACAAAAAAATCAAATCTTTTTCAACACTTTGCAAAGATTTAATATAGTTTTTTTAACCTAATTGCTTCTATTATATATAGATAACATTTCCAAAGCATAAAAAGGAGGATTGGCCGTGTAGAATTGAGAGAAAAAACTCAAATTTTGGACAAAAAAGTGGTGATATGACTTTGAGATACAAGGAGATTCAAGGACTTTGAAGGCTTGCAATCAATTCTTGGGCGTATTTGGGAGCTATCTGGAGCATTACCGCGCATCAACACCTTTAGAAACAGCATATATAGCAATTCACGGTTTGCTCTTGTTCTTGAAATTGGTTTTTGAAATACACGCATGATAAATGATTTCTAAATATACAGTCATGCTTATATAATCATTTAGAACATGTTTGCATAATTAATTATGTGTTTTGATGCATATTTGACTAGATGCCATTGTTAGGGTTTCAAGGTTCTTTTTAGGGTTTTTAGTTTCAGGAAAAATCAGAGCAAAATATGAGTACCATTGTAATCACGAGATCAAACCCAGTTGATCTATATGTTTGGATTTAATTTTTATTGCATGGTTATGATTTTGGAGATATACATGTTTATAGCAATGGACATGTTCGTAGGTACAGGTCTAGGTCTAAAACAACAGTTCCAACGAGGAAGATGAAGGCATGCCAAAACCTGAGTGGCCATATTGAATGGCGTGCGTTTTTTCTTATAACACTTACTCATTATTAAATATATTATATGTTGTTTGTTTATATCAACAAATAACAAGCTGGCTCAGTGGTACAAGCAAAGGGTTTCAGGGCGCGCGCGTGTAGGAGGTCAGGGGACCAATCCCTGCCTCCCACATGATATTTTTCTTAACCTTTATTTGCAGATTCAATGGTCTCATTCCTTAAATTCATTACCATTAGATCATTCCTTGCCTAGATCTTACGCTTCCAATGAAGCTTCCCATGATGGACATTCCTGGCATAGTCACACTGAATCCAGCGCTATGTTGGACTACTGGATTGGGCTTTTTGGACAGAATTTTAGCATGCAACCCTTCAATTTGGGTTTGCACCCCCTAAGGCCCATCTCTTTCTTTCTTTATTAAATTATTTTTTATTTAATTATTCCAATTGTTTTATTTATTTTAAATCAATTTTTTTTCCGTAAAATCATAAAGTCAAAATCACAAAAAAATAGGACTTAGTTCTTTTTATAATAAATTAATTTTTGTAAATTACTTATTTCCATTAACTTTAATTTATTCTTAATTAATTAAAATTGATTATAAAATTAGGTTAAATTCAAATCTTTTTTCACAAAAAAATCAAAAAAATATTTTTCAATGAGAAAAATTAGATTTTTTAGGGTTTTAAACTTTTTTCCAAGTTTTTATTCTAGCGCGTAATTACTTTTACCGTATCATTATTTTTTATTATTAATGTAACTGCGCCCGATTTTTAATAGACTAATTAGGGTTTATTATTTCTGAACTTTATTTTTCAGTCAATTCTTTATGTATCTACACCAAATCCTTGTAATAGCGTAGGACCCTTTATTTCTCGCTTTTATATTTCATATGCTTGTATATAATTGCTAGTAACCTAGGCATGTATGATTAATCAATCAATCAGTAGATCACTAAACTCAAGATAAAATATCTAAAAAAGCACACTGTTGCACACTTTCACCCTTAGGGTAGACCTCGCTCGGTTGCCTTCGAATTACGGTCACAATTCTCGCAACGTGAGAATTCTTAGTGGCTGTCCTTAAGTCTAGAGATCACTAGTCCCTCGATGACCCTATCGACTGTTGCCTTGGTTTAAAAAGTGATCTTAGGGCTTTAGGATAGTTACTAAGAGATCTTGCACTGTTTCCTTAGTGATTGTACGTCCCTTTCGATAGTCCCTCAAACATCCAACGACTAGTGCTACCTACTCACTAATAGTAGGATAACACTGTCTAAAGGATATGAGGAAAAGAACTGCCTTTTTTCGAGTAGGTAGATAACTGTTAGGTACTTTCTCAAATATAGTTTTTAAACCCTACACTTTCAAAAACATTTTTCAAACTAAAGTTTTCAAAAATGCTTTATCACACTCTTGAGGACTGATACAAGAGTTACCATAAAGCAAACAAAAAACTTTCAAAGCACACAAACACAAACAATTTTCAAAATGAGCAAGTACCTAAGAGATCGTAGAAAACCCGGGATGGAAAGGGTGCTAACACCTTCCCTTTCCATAATCTACCCCCCCTTACCCATAAAATATTGAAAAGGCATTTTTCTGTTCTTTTCACCCTTTCCTTTGTTGGATAAAAGAAAAGTCGGTGGCGACTCTTGCTTACCGCGACATTTGCGAACAAAAAACACAAACCAGTATTAACAGTCGGTTTTGCCACTGTATCACAACACTGGCGACTCTGCTTGGGATAAATAAAAAAGTGGGGTTTACCTTAGGATCTAGGTCATTTTAATTGCTTCTTTGACTTGTCTTGTTTGATTTACATTTAAGGGTCTCTGTTTAGGTTGTTTGGATCCTAAACTCGGATCGAGGAATTCCTTTTCGGTAAGTAGCAATAAACTGTGAGGGAGTTGTGCGGGGTATATCGACAGGGTTGAAACAGTAGCTACGTTGATGCGATACTTTGGTGTCTACCAGTAGCCCTTGAGTAATCAAGGAGAATACAAGGCTGTTGCATGGTGTCATAAAGCGTCAACTGACCTTAGCACCTTAATTGACCAACTTGTCTTTTTAGGACGTAGTGAGATAGTCGTCTTTGGTGTAAACCCAAAGTCGGTTAATACTCGATGCTACACTAATTGAGGTTTGACTCTTGAGTTTTGTTTGGTGTCAATTCAATTGTCTATCATAACGAAATTTTGGGGAAAGATTAGTGATATTGAGATCCCTTAGAACCTGGTTACTATATTTAGGGCAGGTTGAACCAACCCAACTTCAAGAGGATATTACCTTAAAACCCATGCAAGCCTTAAACCTAAGGTCTTTGTGTGATTTGCTTGTGTTTGCTATATATACCATATCTGAGCATAATCATGACATCATAACATAACTTATCATACTAACCATTTCAAGGATTCTTAGGATTTATTTTTGTCTTGTTTTGTAGGACATGGCCCTTGCCCGCAGATTGACTATCCAAGTCAGTCTGGTAAAGGTACCTCCTCAGCTTAAGGAGTTAGTATCAAGGGTTCCTGAAACCTCTCCCTTCACTAAAAGACATGGTCGACTTCTCGGCTTGGTCACCTCAAACTCTGATGAAGAAATGTTAAAAGTTCTCTTTCTATACTTTGACCCTCTACATCACTACTTCGCTTTTTCGGATTACCAGTTAGTGCCTACTATGGAAGAGTTTTCTCTATTAATGGGGGTGCCTATCCTTAACAAGGTACCTTTCAATGGTATGGAAATAGACGCTAAACCTGAAGATATTGCTAAAGCTCTATCCTTACAACGGTCTGACGTAATAGCAAATTGGGAAACTAGGAGAGGTGTCAAGGGTTTCTTAGCTAAGTTCTTGTTTGAGAAAGCTCATCATTTTTGGGATACCCTGGACTTGTAAGCTTTTGAAGAGGTGTTATCCCTTCTCATCTATGGGTTGGTACTGTTTCCCAATCCGGATCAGCTCATAGACATGAATGCGGTTAAGGTTTTCCTGTCACGAAATCTGGTACCTACTCTGCTTGGAGATGTCCTACATTCTCTGCACACTCTCACTATAAATAAAAGAGGGACCCTTCTGTGTTGCATTCCTCTTTTGGATAGGTGGTTTATTTCGCACCTACCCCGATCTGTCTTGAAGAATGAAAAGGGTTTGAGATGGTCTCACAGGCTAATGATTCTTACACATTCAGGTATTCATTGGTGTCCTCGATCCTCGGAGAATGTTACCATCATTTATCGATACAGAGAATTCCCTAATGTCCCTCTTTTAGGCATTAGGGGAGGAATCACTTACAATCCTTGTTTGGCACTGCGATAGTTTAGATATGCAAGAAGGGATGGTCCTCATGATACACTTATCCAAGGAATCACCTTCAACTATGAGAATGATGCCCAGGGTTACCGTAAAAGGTTCATGCGAGCTTGGGGCATGGTACATAGAATTGATAGCAAGACACTGGGACACAAGAATTCCATCCCTCTTGAGCCTTATCTCAAATGGGTACGAGCCTGTGCTCAAAGTCTTATGATGCCTTACCCCGCCATCCTACCTATGATTATGGAACCGGTTGCTGAAGGAGACACTCCTTATCTTGTTCTTCATCCTGACATGTGAACTGATCACGAGGAGTTACAAAAATCCTGGGTGCAACTTAAGGAGGAGCGGGATACGTTTGAAGCTCAATTCTACGCCAGCAAGAAGAAAGTCTTGGAAATCACTAGGCTACTTCATGAAGATAGGAATATAAACGCCTACATCTCACCAAAGAGGATGCGCTTATGGGAAACTAAATTTTCTTTTTGTTTTAAGTTTTATTTCGTTTGATTGTAAGCCTAAAGGGCACTCTTTGTAATGATTCGAACTTATTAATACAATTAACGTGTGTTTCTTTTGTTTAAGCAAATTTGAGTCTTTAAGAATCCTTGAAAATGTTGCATACATATATCATACATATAATTTCATAAGCATGATTCAAAGCAGGTCTCTCATGTTCTCCCTGTTTATTTCAGCAATGGCTCTCAAACAAGACAATAGAGATCCCCAAACTCCAGAGGCTCAGTTCAGGGAAATGTTCCTAAACCTATCCAAGGGGCAGGAAGAGTTGAAAACACTCCTCGCTGGGAACTTGGTCAAGAAAAGTCCTGAAGACAATAAGGACGAATGGTTAGAACAACTGCAAGCTGAGGTAGAGGCAATGAGAACCCAGATGCTAGGGCAGATGGCTCTTATCCAAGGCCTAGCCCAGGGACAAGAAGAGCTGAGAGCCATCATATCCAACTTCATCAAGACGGATACAACCATATGAAGCAAACAGTTGAGGCCAAGGATCAAGTCGTTAGTCAGCCCCTGATGAGACAAGGAGTTGGTTTGGTGAAGAGTTGACCTTTCTAAATTGCTGCTACATCACAAGCCCAACAACAATCTCACCAACCACAACGGGGTAATCAGCAAAAGCAAGACAAGCCCGAGAGAAAATTCACCAGAATCAATATGTCACTAGCCCAAGTGTTACAACACATGTTGAAGGAAGAGTTGATTATGTTAAGGGATCCTATGCGAAATCCCAATACTTCTTCTCCTAGTTACCACCCCGATGAAAGGTGTACATACCATTATGATAGTCCTGGACATGATACAAATGACTGTTGGGCATTGAAAAATAAGATTCAGGACCTGATCAATGAAGAAGTGTTGGAGGTTATACAAGGTGATCAGACTAAAGTCTTTTGCCATCCCTACAAGGCACACCATCTGAAGTGACAAGATCAGACAAGGAGTCTTTTGTTCATTAGAATTTTCAATTTGTAATTTTCTTTCGATTGTTTGAACATTTATTCATATCAAACCTTGTTATTTCATCATTGCATTACATATGTTTGTCTTGAATCAATTCATTCGTATTCACTATTTCAGAACTACTTTCTTACTTCCTTTTATGATATTCAACTCTTGATTAAAAGCTCTAAGCCTTTAGAGGGAGGATGACAAAAATGATACCACAATCCATACAGTGTGCTTTTGAACAGACGTTGCTGACGATGTACATGTGTTGTTTCAAATCCCAAACAGTGGAGTTATAAGGAAGATAATCACTAGTCAACCCCTTTGAGCCTAAGAAGTAGGAGTTTTTTTTCCTTTCACACAAATTAAAAACCTTTAATCATAACCAGGGCAGGGTAGATTCTCAGTCAATTCAGACGTGCATTCAGTCACAATCTTCCGCTTTGTGCATAATGAATGGCATCAGAGACGTCCTTCCAAATCAAAATACGGTGATGTTTCTGTATAATCGTCAAGACAGGAAGTCATTATCTCTCGAAATAAAATCCTGTTAAGTCAAAACCTATGAAGGAGACTTAAGAAAAAACTGGGGCATCCTGCTGACTGTAATCACAAAAAGAAACGGTTCGGGCAAAAGACAGGGATAGTAAAATCAAAAAGAAAGAGGTTACTACAAATCCTCGACAAAAAAGATTACAAAAATGACTTCCTATTTAAAATAAACTGTCAGTATCCAAACCATCACCGGAACGTCAAGGACAAGTTGCCAGACTCAATCGGGATCTGAATGCACAATCAACTGAGCATAAGACTGAAGAACATCACGAAGAACGAGTGGGTAAAAATAAATTGATCATTTATCCTTTGTTTCTTAAACCGTGAACCAGGCCCCGTTATAACCCTCAAAAGTCCTAACTAAAGCATTGTTTAGTTCGAAAGCATACTATTACAAAAGGTGTCCTGACTCCTGTAAGGTTTGTATAAACCATGAGTTGATATCACTTTCTTGAAAAATTAGTTTTACTAAAGATTGCAATTTTTTTTTAAAATTCAAACTTCAAGACAGACATAAGCTTTGCATTCTTAAAATACCATTGTTTGCATATGACTATTTGTTCAATAGCAGAGAAATTCGCATGACGAATATCTAGTGAACAAAAACCTTCTCAATGAAAAGGATCACCTCATGTGGGAAAACACTTTCATCCAAGGGGCACGACATGATCATTGTCCATCATCTGGGGCAGTCAAGTCAAGATTCAAGGAATCTCTCAAAGATGCCAAATAGTCAGGGGAAGATCTCCATCTGAATCACTTGGGGCATTGGGCATGAATTCCAGCAACGAATCTTGCACAATCAAACAAACATCTTCTGGAAGTATGGCAACACTTGCTACTATGGACAGTGACAATTCTCCATACCCGATGAACGTGGACATAGTCGGAAAATACTATGCATGAATAAAGACCCGCTAAGTTGACTGGCCTAGGAAAAAATAAGGGCATCCCGATGAACCAAAAGGGTTCGGGAAAAAATTAGGGGTGAAAACAAAAAATATTTTTACACCCGTCAAGCCAAAAACCTGAAAAGGCGGCTTGAGCAAAAAACGGTATCCCGATGGACTGAAAATTTGAAAAGACAGTCCAGATAAAAGTTAGGGATTAAAGCGTATGACTATGTCCCGTTATCTCGTCACTTGTATAATCAGTAGAAGGCTTATTACCCTGATCTGCATTCACCAAGGACTTCAAGAGTTGGGATAACATCCAAACCATCTACAAAATCCCCGATTAATATTTTCTACAACAAGTATCGAGACATGGGCATTCTACTACAAGGTCACCACCATACTCTCAGCTTACAAAGCTATTGATGTCAGGTGTTCTCATACCCTCGATAGAGCAAAATCTCCAAATTACTGCTCCAACGAACATTCCCCAATGAAGTCGCGAAGCTTCTCGAGATTCCCCAAGCGGATTACATAGTTTCCCTTCCCCAATGGAAACATTATGAATAAAGCAGATTCTCATCTAGAAACGGTTCAGGTACGATCCAAGGACGGATGGCATCCTGACACTTACTCCATATTCTCATCTAGAAACGGTTTAGGTATGATCCAAGGACGAATGTCATCCTGACACTTATTCAGATCATCCTCTAGCAACAGTTCAGGTATAATCCAGAGACGGATATAATCCTGATACTTAGTCCAGACTATCTTCTAGAAAACAATTTAGGTACGATCCAGAGGAGGATGTCATTTTGACACTTAGTCTAGACTATCTTTTAGCAAACAGTTCAGGTACGATCCAGAGACGGATGTTGTGATACAGTGGGAAAGAACTGACTGTTTTTGGAATTCTAGTTCGCGTTTTGCGTTTGTTTTTGCAAAATGTCGCGGTAAGCAAGAGTCGCCACCGTCTTTTATTTTATCCAACAAGGAAAGGAAAAAAGCACAGAAAAATTCCTTTTTCGAGATGTTTCTCGGGTCCGGGAGGTAGATTATAGAAAGGGAAGGTGTTAGCACCCTTTCTATCTGTGGTTATCCACAGGCTCTTAGGTACTTGCTCAATGTGTTTTCAAAATTTGCTTTTCTTTGTGTTTGTGGGTTTGAAAGGAGTTTTTGTTTGAAAGGAGTGTAAGTGCGAAAAGTTTTGTTTTGTTTTAGAATGAGCAAGTATTTAAGAACCATCTACCTACTCGAAAAAAGAATTAATCTGTACAAATGTCCTTTATACAATGCTATCCCACTATTGATGAGTAAGTAGCATCGTCGTTGGAGTTTTCGGGTCAATTCGATTAAAGGACGTGTGGTCACTAAAGCAATGTTAAGACGCCTTAGCGGTAACCCTAATGTCTTAGATCATTTTATCCGAGGCAACCGTTTCGAGGCAACTTATGATCTTTGGACAAGAGGACGACCTCTAAAACTTCCTATACTCAATGACCACGTTCGAAGGCAACCAAGTGAGGTGTACCCTAAGAGTGCGCATGTGCGAGTGTGTTATTTCGGTTAATATTATCTTTGTACATGTCATGGGTGAGCTATGTTGATTTTAAGTTCATACATATTATCTTGTCATGCATTCCCTATTTATCAAACATCTAACAGTGTATAGTTGCGGAATTTAAATTGCGGAAATTAAATCTAAACTATTACAAGGCGTCGGGTATTTACATCGCCAAAAACAAACCCTTTAATTTAAATTGCGGAAAGTAAAATAAAGCGGTAAAATAAAGTCCTAATTAAAAGCTATTACATTCCGGAAGCAATTACAATATTGGTAAAATTGATCGCGTGCAAGAAAATTAAATCGGCGCATTTTTAGGGTTTTGACCTTTTTTTTTGTTAAAGAAAAGATTTTTGTTGTTTTTGGATCAAAAGAAATTAAATATAAGCTAATAATTAAATTAATTAACTACTGAAAATATTTTTGGATTTTGAGTATTTAAGGGAATAAAATAAAATTGGTCAAAATTAATAAAAAAACCTAATTTTCTACATTAATTTTAATTATTGCAAAAAAATTGAAATTATACCTAATTAAAGCTAAATCAATTAAATTAATTTATTTACAAAAATAAAGTCATGAATTTAATTTTAATAAATAAAACATTTTTTTGTGTTTTTGATTTTATGAGAAAAAATTAATTAGTTAGTGATTTAAATAATAATTAACAAAACAATTAAATAAGAAAAGAAATATAAAAAGAAAAGAAATAACCCATTGGGGGGGGGGGTGTTGGGCCCAAATCTGGATGTTTTTTCAGCAATTCAGAGGCCCATTTTTACAATCCTTGTTTTACTTTCCAGATTCCACGTGCGTGCATTGACCAAGTCTTATGATGGACTTGCAATCTTGGCCATTGGATTTGGCCTGAAGGCCATCTGGCAAGTATCTGGACGAGGGCGTATGGTGAGCCACGCTTTGGACATGTACTGGAATACCTGTGAATAAAATGCAAAAAATATATGGGGGACCTTGGATTCGAACCCAGGTCCCATTGGACTTTGACACGCTTCAGTTACCAACTCAACCACTGCATCTTTTTTGTTAATGAATAGACAACAATTATTATATAGAAAACAAAACATTATGCCTGAAAATAAAAAAAATAGCGCGAATATATGAATGGGCCAATGAGGAGGAGCCACGTGATCGTCTTCTTCGCTGACCCCCTGGTTATTTACCTGCGGATTTCATCCGCAACTAAATTCGTGGCCTCATCCTAAAACGAACTGTAGGCCATATAAATGCAAACTGAGACCATCACCATGCTCGTCTCTCCTCCCTAAACACAACCATGTCCATGGTTTGCCCTAATTTTTCCCTGTAGCAAAAACGCCTAAAAACAAGAAACGAAAACCCTAGGTTCGGGTATTACATTACAGGCCATAAAAACGAAATCAAATATTGTAGAACGCTTAGAAATCACACAAGGATCATAACCATGCCAATAGTTTGCCAAAAAAATGCAAGAATGAGAAGTTGCAATTTCGTGTACAGGGCGACTTTCCATAAGACTTACAGTGGATGTCAGGCAAGAAGTCTACGTTGAGATTTTGTCTTGAATTGGCCTCTAACCAAGATTTCGATTCCACACTTTTCAAGCTTTTTTCAAGTTTTGGTTTCTCTGATTATGCCACCTTCAGGTCCTGAGCTCGTGTGCCTTATGTTGTATAAGTATCATGGAAGCAATTAGGTTAAAAATTGGGCTTTGAATCCATGTGAATTGATGAATTAAGATTTGATATGATTCTCCATGAAAACCTTTCCAATTTGATCAAAAATCCAATATTTTGTGCATAATAAGGCTTGATTCAGATTTGATCTTGTCCATGATGATATTTAAGACCTGTAATGATCAAAAAGATACCAAGTGATTAAGATTTGGATTTTATTTGGATTTAAATTGATTTAAAATGAATTAAATTAATAAAAATCAAATAAAATAGAAAAATTAATAATTGGACATAAAATTGAAGATAGGATACGTTTGTAGTGTGAAAAGATCAAATCAAGTGGAAAAAAGGGGGCCCATTTGTCAAAATTTGAAGTTTTGGGGATAGTTGACTTTTGGCAATTTTGAAAAAATGCCCAACTTCAACAATGCATAACTTCTTCAATTTTGAACTTTTGGAAATGTTCTTGGACTTTTTAGAAACCTTGAGATGTCCTCTAACCAAAACTTTTGGTATCATCTCATTTTGATATTCCATTCACAAGTTATAAGCTTTGGAAAAAAGGTGTTTTTGTTGACTTTCAAAAATGACCTATAATGTCCAAATTTGTAACCTCTTGTGAATACATTTCTTGATCTTGGGGGGTGAAGATGGATTGTAGTAAATTTCATCCTCTTCAAAATGAGCTTTGTATGAGTCATTTCTCATAAAGTATGAGAAAGTTATGCTTGGTCAAAGTTGAGTTGACTTTTCCTGCAAAACCCTAATTTAGCAACTTTTGAATCTTGATGAATCTTGAGAAATCCTTGATGAATCATGCTCAACCCTTGATAAATGATGAATTATCCTTCAAAATGAGAATTTTGACAAAAAATCTTGAGGTTTGACTATTTGTAGGTCACACTTGACTTTTGCCCTAACACAGTCGATTTTTGGACCTCTTGAGCAATTGACTGACCAAACTTCCTCTGCAAGGCTTGAAATTTGACATGGATGAACTTGAGAACATATTAGGACATTGGGGAGCACTTGAGGTCATTTGGATGCAAGGACCTTGATGCAACACAAAACCCTAATTTGAGGTTGACTGCCTTAGGAGATGATTTGACTGTCCAACTCTTGAGCAATCTTGAACCATTTGGAAGATTATTCTTGAAAGGTCTTGAGAGATATGGGAGGGAAAATTTTGGGGTACAACAGTTTCCCCTGTTTAATTTTCTTAAACCTGAGGATATAGATATGCTTTCGGGCCTTTCGTGATCCGAAGGTGGAAGATAATTGAACACTAGAGTGCCTAGAAATTTGCACTCGCGTGACGTAGTATCAACATTGTGATGTCGGGAATGGGCTTACAGATGCCATTTAGATATTGTTGGTAGGTGGTTTGAACTTCGACCAGATCAGCGTCAGAAAAATCTTTAGGAATCGATTTAATTGGACCAGAGGGGTTTTGTCTCTTTTGACTGGATTTGTCTCCTTTGACTGGATTCGCATCAGAAAAATCTTTAGGAATCGATTTAACTGGTTTTGTCTCCATTGACTGTGTTCGTATCAGAAAAATATTTAGGAATCGATTTAACTATTTTTTGTCTCCATTGACTGCGTTTGCGTCAGAAAAATCTTTAGGAATCGATTTACCTGTTTTTGTCTCCATTGACTGTGTTCGCATCAGAAAAATCTTTTGGAATCGATTTTAACTATTTTTGTCTCCATTGACGGGTTGGCCTCAGAAAAATCTTTAGGAATCGATTTAACTGGTTTTGTCTCCATTGACGGGTGGCCTCAGAAAAATCTTTAGGAATCAATTTAACTGGTTTTGTCTCCATTGACGGCTGGCCTCAGAAAAATCTTTAGGAATCGATTTAACTGATTTTGTCTCCATTGACGGGTGGCCTCAGAAAAATCTTTAGGAATCGATTTAACTGATTTTGTCTCCATTGACGGTTGGCCTCAGAAAAATCTTTAGGAATTAATTTAACTGATTTTGTCTCCATTGATTGTTGGCCTCAGAAAAATCTTTAGGAATCGATTTAACTGATTTTGTCTCCATTGAAGGGTGGCCTCAGAAAAATCTTTAGGAATCGATTTAACTGATATTGTCTCCATTGACGGTTGGCCTCAGAAAAATCTTTAGGAATCGATTTAACTGATTTTGTCTCCATTGACGGGTGGCCTCAGAAAAATCATTAGGAATCGATTTAACTGAATTTGCCTCCATTGACGGGTGGCCTAAGAAAAATCTTTAGGAATCGATTTAACTGATTTTGTCTCCATTGACGGTTGGCCTCAGAAAAATCTTTAGGAATTGATTTAACTGATTTTGTCTCCATTGACGGGTGGCCTCATAAAAATCATTAGGAATTGATTTAACTGGTTTTGTCTCCATTGACGGGTGGCCTCAGAAAAATCTTTAGGAATCGATTTAACTGTTTTTGTCTCCTTTGACATAGTTGAGAATTTAACTGCATCTTTCCTGAAAGGTAAAGGTCAGTCATATGCAATGCATGATATGGATCAAGCAATGATGTTTCTAACATAAATGAGATTGTATGGTATGATGCATATATGCATGTATCATGATGTATGGAAATGTAATGTTTTAGCTGGGGGGAAATAAATCCTGGAGCTGCTGAGAGTAGAGTTGGATTTTTCGTTTCCGCTGGGGATGATGAACGAAGATGATAAACCTGTAGGAGAGGATAACTCCGTTGGGGAATAAACTGATGAGGAGATTACTCCGAGGGGAATTACTCTGTGGGGAAGAGATGTTTTGCTAAGGATTTTAACGGTAAACTCCGCTGGGGATTCCGCAGATAAGCTCTGTTGGGGATTTCAATGATAAACTCCGCTGGGGATGGATTATCGTTGCTGGTGACATTAAATCTGTTGAGGATTGAATTCCTGCTTGTGAAAGGAAAGCACTTCACTGGGGATGAACTTCCAGTTGCAACTTGCTTGGGATAATCCTGTTAGACTCTTGTGGGGATGACCCTCTGAGTTTGGCTGGGGAGATTTATTTGTGCTCTGCAGGCGATAAGCTTCCAGAGTCTACTGGGGATGATGATTCAACTCCGCTGGGGAAGCTTTTTCAGACCGTGCTAAGAAATATTGACTCCACTAGAGTATCTTGTATTCTGCTGGGGAACATTCTTATACTCCGTTGAGGAATATTAAGACTGTCGGGGATACTCTTATACTTGCTGGGGAATATCCTTATACTCCGCTGGGGAATGTTAAGATCTTTTTAGTGCCGATGGTAGACCAACTCTGCTTGGGGAGAGTATTGTTGATTCTTTCATGGTTGCAAGTCTCAGCTGGGGGAGCTACCATTACTGCGTTACTCGGCGGGGAGTGAAAGTATCTTAGCCATATTCTTTAGCTGAATATACCTTGGTACCTGGTGGACAGAGAAAATGTACAGTTCGGACAGTTCTTATTGCCCCAGTTTCTGATGTTACCCGTAATTCATCTTTTGTTTCGCATGTAAATATTTATGAGCAGCAATTAATGTCAAATGCATATATAAAAAATGAACATTGGATGTTCTTTGCAAAACAAAATGGATAAAAGAAAAACAGTTTGAAATTTATCTGAAAATGAATTTTTATTGATTTTGAAGTTTGGCCTATAAATAGGCGTTTTTATGTACAAGAGGCCGACGTCCTAGTAAGAGAACGCCGCCGAACAAAATTTACACAATTTGTGAAAAAATGAACAAAACAGCTATGTGAATGATCCCACTGGGTTCCAACTCTGCTATTGCCTTTATATCCTCGAGCATCTCATCACTTTGCTACTAGTTGAAGGTAGGTCAGATTGATTAGTGTCGTCCGAGCTTGATTGTCGATACCAAAGTCTGGATGCAAGGTGATCCAATGAGACATAGTGTTACACTTTGATCCCTAATTTTTTCCTGGACCGCCCTTTCGGGTTTTCAGTCCATCGGGATACCCATTTTTGCCCAAGCCGCCTTTTCAGGTTTTCGATTTGCTGGGTGTACAGATTTTTTTCATTTTCATCCCTTATTTTTGCCCGAACCCTTTTGGTTCGCCGGGAAGCCCTTATTTTTGCCTAGGCCAGTCAACCTAGCGGGTCTTTGGTTATGCGTAATATCTTTTTACTATGTTTGCATTGACGGGGTGAGGAAGGTCGTCACCATCCATGGTGGTTAGAATCATAGCTCCTCCCGAGAAAATGTTCTTAACCACAAATGACCCTTCGTAAGTAGGGGTCCATTTGCCCTTGGGATCACCTTGAGGTAGAATAATGTGCTTGATTACCAAATCCCCAACTTGATACTCTTGTCGTCTGACTTTCTTGTTAAATGCCTTGATCATCCGTTTTTGGTACGCCTGACCATGAAAAATAGCAGTAAGCCTCTTTTCGTCGATTAGGTTCAGTTGATCAAGCCGGGTCTGAATCCAGTCATCTTCACTTAAACCTGCATCCTTCATGATTCGAAGAGAGGGTATCTGAACTTCAATAGGCAAGACTGCCTCCATGCCGTATACCAAGGAATAGGGTGTTTCCCCTGTTGACGTCCGTGCTGAGGTACGATACCCATGAAGAGCAAATGGTAACATCTCGTGCCAGTCTTTGTATGTCACTGTCATCTTCTGCACAATCTTCTTAATGTTCTTATTAGCCGCTTCGACAACCCCATTCATCTTCGGCCGGTAGGGAGAATAGTTATGATGCTATATCTTGAATTGCTCGCAGAGCTTAGTGATCATCTTGTTGTTGAGATTGGTACCATCATCCGTAATGATCCTCTCTAGTACTCCGTATCGACAGATCAGATTGTGCCGAATGAACCGTGCCACGACATTCTTGGTTACAGTAGCAACGGAAGCTGCTTCAACCCACTTCGTAAAGTAATCAATCGCTACCAGGATGAAACGATGCCCATTGGATGCCGTAGGTTTGATCTCGCCGATCATATCAATGCCCCACATTGCAAAAGGCCAAGGTGTTGTTAAGACGTTCAGAGGAACTGGAGGTATATGTACCTTATCAGCATAGACTTGACACTTGTGACATGTCTGAGAATGCTGATAACAGTCAGCTTCCATTGTGGACCAATAGTATCCTGCCCGAAGGATCTTCTTTGCCATGGTGTGTCCATTGGAGTGAGTTCCGAAAGTACCTTCATGTAACTTCACCATGATCCTTTCTGCTTCATTCTTATCCATACAACACAGTAAGGTCGAATCATGGTTGCGCTTGTAAAGGATGTCATTGCTGATGAAGAACTTTGCCGCGAACCTCCTCAGAAACTTCTTGTCATTAACAGATGCACCCTCGGGGTATTTCTGAGCTTCAAGATACCTTTTCACCTCATGATACCAGGGCTTTTCTGTTACCTCTTCAGTCTCAAAATCACAGCAATGTGCAGGTTCGTCCAGTCTCTCAATGATAATCCGGGGAGCTTCGTTGTCCCAATTGACTTTGAACATAGAAGACATTGTAGCCAGCGCGTCCGCCAACTGATTCTCCTCTCTAGGGAAATGTTCAAAGGTTATCTCCTCGAAATGGGGAAGCAACGTCAATACATACTCCTTATAAGGAATAAGATTTGGGTGTTTCGTATCACACTCGCCTTTGATCTGACTGATCATGAGAGCGGAATCTCCGAAGACACTCAAAAACTTAATCCTTAGGTCAATGGCTGCTCGAAGACCCATGATGCACGCTTCATATTCTGCCATATTGTTGGTGCAGTTGAAACATAGTCGGGCGGTGAACGGAGTATGAGAGCCTTTAGGAGATATGATCACAGCGCCAATGCCATTACCTAAAGCGTTCGAAGCTCCATCAAAGTACATAGACCATCGGGATCCTTCCTCAGGTCCTTCATCCGGTCCAGGTGTCTCGCAATCAGTTATCAACATGATATTCTCGTCCGGGAATTCTAAGTTCATAGACTGGTAATGATCCACTGCCTGATGTGCCAAATGGTCTGCCAACACACTTCCTTTGATTGCCTTTTGAGTCGTGTATTGGATGTCATACTCAGTCAAGATCATCTTCCATCTTGCTATTCTTCCGGACAAGGCAGGATTATTGAAGATATACTTGATTGGATCCATCTTTGATATCAACAGAGTAGTGTGAGTCAACATATACTGTCTCATCCGGCGAGCAGCCCATGCCAAAGCGCATCAAGTTTTCTCGAGCAGTGAGTATCGGGTCTCACAGTCGGTAAAATTTTTGCTAAGGTAATAAATAGCATTCTCTTTTCGGCCAGACTCGTCATGTTGACCCAACACACACCCCATTGAATTATCGAGTACTGTCAAGTATAAGATTAGAGGCCTCCCTTCAACCGGTGGCAACAGAATAGGTGGCTCTTGGATATACTCTTTGATTCTTTCGAAAGCTGCCTGGCATTCATCATTCCAACGTACTACTTGATCTTTCTTTAGCAGCTTGAAGATTGGCTCACAAGTAGCAGTTAGGTGCGAGATGAATCGGGCAATGTAGTTCAGTCGTCCCAGAAAGCCTCTGACCTCTTTCTCTACTCTGGGAGCTGGCATCTCTTGTATAGCTTTCACCTTGGCAGGGTCCACTTGAATACCTTTGTCTCTCACGATGAAACCCAGTATCTTACCAGATCTCACCCGAAGGTGCACTTGTTCGGGTTTAACCCCAGCTTGTACAACTTCAACCTGTCAAACAGCTTCTGCAGATGGTCAAGGTGTTCCTCTTCAGTCTGGGACCTTGCAATCATATCATCGACATATACCTCAATCTCATGATGGATCATGTCATGAAACAAAGCAAACATGGCACGCTGATACGTTGCCCCAGCGTTCTTCAACCCAAAAGGCATGACCTTTTAGAAAAAGGTACCCCACTGAGTAACGAAGGTTGTCTTCTCCATGTCTTCGGGAGCCATTTTTATCTGATTATAACCGGAGAAACCATCCATAAAGGAGAATACCTTGTGCTGAGCAGTGTTGTCAACCAGAACGTCGATATGAGGTAAAGGGAAATCATCCTTGGGGCTTGCCCTATTCATATCCCTATAGTCAACACACATTCGAACCTTACCATCCTTCTTCGGCACAGGAACCACATTGGCCACCCACTGAGGGTAAGAAGCAACTGCTAGAAAACCGGCGTCGAACTGTTTCATAACCTCAGCCTTGATCTTCTCAGACATCTCTGGGCGCATTCGGCGGACCTTCTGTTTTACTGGAGGACAATCTTCCCTGGTAGGAAGGCGATGAACCACAATATCAGTATCCAAACCGGGCATATCTTTGTAAGACCAGGCAAAGATCTCAACATAGTCACGCAGCATCTGAATCAACTGTTGTTTCACACTAAGCTCCAGATTTGCACCGATCTTAACTTCTCTCTTGTCTGTCTCTGTACCCAGATTCATTGTTTCTACTGGCTCTTCATGCGGATGAATAACCCTCTCTTCTTGAAGTAACAGTCTTGTAAGTTCACCAGGCACTTCGCAATCATCTTCACCTTCGTCTTCGGCTAAGTTGATCGGATTTTCGAAGTCATAACTGGCAGTAGCAGAGTCGTTATCAGTGAGATCCAGAGTGGATGTTGACCTGTATACGTGAGTGTGTGTAAAATAGCTGTTTTGCAATATATAATAAAGAAAAACAAGGAGCGCAAAATTTGAAATGCAAGAAAACGTACAATGCTTTTATTAATGATATATGAAAATAACACACAAAAATCCCTCACAAATGAAGCCACAGTGTCTCCGGTAAGACACCGGGCCATAAAGTTCAAAACATTGTCTGTTACAAATTCAAAACAAAACGTTTTCATTACTGGGTGATAACAGAAACGGGCATAGAATCCTTCGTTGTCCAGTTGCTTAATCCACCATTGGCAGTCGGGTAGATCCAACTGTCGATATCAAACTCTTCATCATCGTCATCCCTGATAGCATTCACCCCTGCATCTTGTTTAAGCTTCTCTGGTGCTCCGAAATCGATCTCTTACGCATCAATCAAGTCTTGTACCTTGTTCTTCAGAACCCAACAATCATCTGTATTATGCCCTGGGCTATCAGAGTGAAACGCACAACGGGCATTAGTGTTGTACTTCGGTGATGTGGTATTCGGATTCTTTGGGGCTTCCTTTAGAATTACCAGATTAGTCTTCAGCAACTGTGGCAGAATCTGAGATAAGGTCATGTTGAGACGGGTGAATTGCCTTCGAGGTCTCTCATCCTTCTGTTGATTATTGTACTGAGGAGCACCAACAGGTTTTGAAATAACAACCGCATTAACAGCTTGGCGGTGTTCAGGTCTATTATGTCTTCTCGCGCTTTAGACAGCACTGGATTCTTTCTTAAACGGCTTCTTCTCGGTGCTTGATGAGGCACCCTTCTGTATCTTCCCAGCCTTAATACCAGCCTCAATCCTCTCACCAGTCAAAATAAGATCTGTAAACCCAGATGAAGAGCTTCCAATCAGATGGTTGAAAAATGGACCAGACAGGGTCCCCAGAAACATGTCTACAAGCTCCCGATTAGCCAAGGGTGGTTGTACTCTTCCGGCGAGGTCTCTCCACTTCTGAGCATAATCTTTGAATCCTTCACCCATTCCCATTGACATACCCTGGAGTTGGGTACGCGTAGGAGCGAGGTCGGAATTGTACTGATATTGCTTGTAGAAAGCAGTAGCCAAATCCTCCCAAATGCGGATACTGGCTCCGTCCAACTGATAGAACCACTCAAGCTGAGTCCCTGAGAGACTGTCTTGAAAGAAATGGATCCATAGGTTTTTATCAGCAGTGTAAGGCTGAATCTTCCTCACATATGACCGGAGGTGCAACTTCAGACAAGAAACTCTGTCATACTTAGCAAAGGCTGGTGCCTTGAATTTGTGGGGAATCACTATTCCAGATGATAGACCCAGATCACCAAAGTCCAGGCCAGGAACCTTCTGAACTTCCATAGCACTCAACCGGTCTTCCAGTTGCTTGTATCTATCCTCAGCAGGAGGATACTGTTCTTCATCATAGTCCGTCTCGTTGTCGGAGACTACAGAGCTAGGGGCCCTCTTTCCTCCTGACTGTCTTTCCCTCCAGATGAGGTGGTTAGATCAACTTCATTTTGTAGCCTGTTTCCAAACCTAGGACCAGTGTTAAACAGGATTATCCTCTTCTTCTTCTTCTTCTTCTTCTTCTTCTCTTTCAGAATAAGGGTATTCAAGTCTTGCTGACCCTTAGCTAGATTCATGAATAGCTCTTGAAATTGGACATTTTGGGTCTGGAGGGCCTTGATGGCTTACTCAGTTGAAGGTTCAGCAGACATGATGAGTGCTGAAATAAACAGTGAAGAAGATAAGAGCCCTGTAATGGGTACCTGTTATGGAGTGCATGGAATGCAATGCGTATGATTATGATTTCAAAGACAGTTAAGAGATTCAAATTTGTAGACAAGAAAGGAAACACGCTTTATTAGATTAAACTTTGGAATTCAAATTGTTCAACTGATGCCATTAAGGCGTTACAAGAAATGGAAATACTGAAAAGTAAATAAAACTGGAAAGGAAATCATCAAAGGCCAATCAACGCTCCCATGGTCTCTTCTTCTCAGTGCGGACGTAGTCGTTGAGAATCCGCTCGTTCTCCAACTGCCGAGTTAGCCTCTGGATCTTCTGCTCTTGCTCGTTGAACTTCTCTCGGTAAGAATCCCGTTCTTCCCTCAGTTGCATCCAAGATCTCTTCAGTTCCCCAATTGTCAGTGGGCATATAAGGATAGAGAATGGTTAGAAGAACTCCTTCTTCATTAGCAACTTCAAGAGTGACAGGCCGGACAACTTCATATGGCATACCTAACTTCTGGGCACGGATACAGACCCATCTGAGATATGGCCCCATCGGAAGTGAAGTCTTTGGGCCCAACTCATGTGGATCAGAATGGTGAACTCTATCCCTAGCCTTTATGAATTTGCGACGTTGCTCATCGCTATCCCCTTGAAAATCAAATATGATACTAGGCATTAGCATCTCATGAGGTCCCTCTCTTCTGGCACGCCCGAACTGACGTAGAGATAAGCATGGGTTGTAAGAAATTCCTCCACGGGTTCCTAACAGTGGAACATTGGGGTATTCCCCATAATGATCAATAACGGTAACCTCGTCCATACCCTTAAGAGTCCAAATGATATCACTATGAGAAAGAGACATGACTCTATAGGCCCAGCCCATGCCTTCTTTATTTTTCAGCACTGATTTGGGAAGGTGCGAAATAAACCACATTGCCAATAAGGGAGCACAGCACATCAAGGTTCCCCGCTTTCGGGCAGTACAAGCATTGAGGTGATGAAGAAGGTCACCCAAGAGAGTGGGTACCGGATTCCGAGAGATGAAGATCTTTATTGCATTCACATCAACAAAGGAGTCAGAGTTCGGAAACAATACCAAGCATATATCAAAAGAGCCAGAATATCCTCGAATGCCTTGATATCCAGACTATCCCAGAAATAGTTAGCCTTACCAACTAAGAACTTAGTCAGAAATCCCTTAGCTCCACTTCTAGACTCCCAATTAGCCATTACCTCCTCTTTTGTCAAATGAAGGGCTGCTAACAATCTCTTCATTATTTTGATTATTTATTTTGATTTTTTATTCATTTAAATAAAAATAAATCAATTTAAATAGTGGAATAATCAAATAAAATCAAAGGTTTGATTTTGTGAGCACGTTATGAGTCCATGAACGGCTAGCAAATCAGGCAAATCCGTGCAAGGGCTAATTGATTGGAAAAGATCATGATTTGGTTTGTTTTAGAAAGAAATCATACAAGGCAAAAAAATAAAATCTTTTTCAACAATTTGCAAAGATCGAATACAATTTTGTTAACCTAATTGCTTATATTATATATAGATAACATTTCCAAAGCATAAAAAGGAGTATTGGCCGTGTAGAATTGCGAGAAAAAAACTCAAATTTTGGACAAAAAAGTGGTGATCTGACTTTGAGATACAAGGAGATTCAAGGACTTTGAAGGCTTGCAATCAATTCTTGGGCGTATTTGGGAGCTATCTGGAGCATTACCACGCATCAACACCTTTAGAAACAACATATATAGGAATTCACGGTTTGCTCTTGTTCTTGAAATTGGTTTTTGAAATACACGCATGATAAATGATTTCTAAATATACAATCATGATTATATAATCATTTAGAACATGTTTGCATAATTAATTGTGTGTTTTGATGCATATTTGACAGGATGCCATTGTTAGGGTTTCAAGGTTCTTTTTAGGGTTTTTAGTTTCAGGCAAAATCAGAGCAAAAGATGAGTACCATTGTACTCACGAGATCAAACCCAGTTGATCTATATGTTTAGATTTAATTTTTATTGCATGGTTATGATTTTGGAGATATACAAGTTTATAGCAATGAACATGTCTGTAGGTACAGGTCTGGGTCTAAAACGACAGTTCCAACGAGGAAGATGAAGGCGTGTCAAAACCTGAGTGGCTAGTTTGAATGACGCGCATTTTTTCTTATAACACTGACTCATTATTAAATATATTATATGTTATTTGTTTATATCAACAAATATCAAGCTGGCTATGTGGTACAAGCGAAGGGTTTTAGGGTGCACGCATGTAGGAGATCAGGGGTTCGATCCCTGCCTCCCACATAATATTTTTCTTAACCTTTATTTGCAGATTCAATGGTCTCATTCCAAACGCGATCACTGTATGCATCAAATTCTTTACCATTAGATCATTCCTTGCACAGATCTTACGCTTCCAATGAAGCTCCCCATGATGGACATTCCTGGCATAATCACACCGAATCCAACGCTGTGCTGGGCCATTGGATTGGGATTTTTGAACAGAATTTCCGCATGCAACCCTTCAATTTGGGTTTGCACCCCCTCAGGCCCATCTCTTTATTTCTTTAATTCTTTTTTATTTAATTATTCCAATTGTTTTATTTATTTTAAATCAATTTTTTTCATAAAATCATAAAATAAAAATCACAAAAAAATAGGACTTAGTTCTTTATTTTAATAAATTAATTTTTGCAAATTAATTATTTCTATTAACTTTAATTTATTCTTCATTAATTAAAATTGATTAGAAAATTAGGTTAAATTCAAATCTTTTTTCACAAAAAAATCAAAAAAAATATTTTTCAATGAGAAAAATTTGATTTTTTAGGGTTTTGATCTTTTTTCATAGTTTTTATTCTCGCACGTAATTACTTTTGCCGTATGATTATTTTTTATTATTAATGTAACTGTGCCCGGTTTGTAATAGATTAATTAGGGTTTATTATTTCTACATTTTATTTTTCAGTCAATTCTTTATGTATCTACACCAAAGCCTTGTAATAGTGTAGGACCCTTTATTTCTCGCTTTTATATTTTATATGCTTGTATATAATTTCTAGTAACCTAGGTGTGTATGATTAATCAATCAATCAGTAGATTACTAAACTCAAGATAAAATATCTGAAAAAGCACACTGCTGCACACTTGCACCCTTAGGGTAGACCTCACTCGGTTGCCTTTGAATTACGGTCACAATTCTCGAAACGTGAGAATTCTTAGTGGTTGTCCTTAAGTCTAGAGATCACTAGTCCCTCGATGACCCTCTTTACTGTTGCCTCAGTTTAAAAAGTGATCTTTGGGCTTTAGGATAGTTACTAAGATATCTTTCCCTATTGCCTTAGTGATTGTACGTCCCTTTCGATAGTCGCATAAACATCCAACGACTAGGGCTACCTATTCACTAATAGTAGGATAGAACTGTCTAAAGGATAGGAGGAAAAGAACGGTCTTTTTTCGAGTAGGTAGATAACTGCTAGGTACTTGCTCAAATATACTTTTTACACCCTACACTTTCAAAAACATTTTTCAAAATAAAGTTTTCAAAAATGCTTTATCACACTCTTGACGACTGATACAAGAGTTACCATAAAGCAAACAAAAAACTTTCAAATCACACAAACACAAACAATTTTCAAAATGAGCAAGTACCTAAGAGCCCGTGGAAAACCACAGATGGAAAGGGTTCTAACACCTTCCCTTTCCATAATCTCCCCCCTTACCCAGAAAATCTCGAGACAATTCTTTTTCTGTTCTTTTCACCCTTTCCTTTGTTGGATAAAAGAAAAGTCGGTGGCGGCTCTTGCTTACCGCGACATTTGCAAACAAAAAATGCAAACCAGTATTAACAGTCGGTTCTGCCACCGTATCATACCCTCCCTATCCTACCTTGATGACATGATATCATGGTTTAGCGTGTGCTACTAAAGTAAGTGGATACGTCTCATGTTATGTGTGCTTGCTTTCATGTCTTGTTTAAGTTCTTGATTGGTTTCATGTTTCTTTCTATTGTGTGTGTTCACATGTTCCCCATAGGATCTTTAGTTTATTCTTGGTTAAGTTTGAACTAATTAGACCTTAGGATTGATATCCATGTATGTCAATATTAAGTAGAATTCCCTTGATCCAAACTTTAGGTCCACAAGCATTACAATAAGTAGGATTGAGATTCCCCTTTTGTTAGATTTTCTTTTGGCATCCCTTTTAAGACTAAAACTCTTTTTCTTTGGAAAATTCATAAAACACTCTAACTTTACTCAAATATTTTTTCAAGGTAAAAAACATCAATCAATGCAAAATCTTTTTGTCTTTGGACTTTTTCTTTTAAAAACTTTTCGATAAGGGTGTGTTGTTTCATGTTCGAGAAACCTGGAAATTCTAAGTGTGTGAATGGTCGAGCATGAGTCTCTTACGAGCTCCGACACCAAGCACGAGTTGTAATCCTAACCGCAAGTATGCAAACATGACATTATCCATAAAATAACATGCAACCAACCAAAACTTTTGAGCTGAAATACGAGTGCCTTGATCCTCATTGCACGGTAGGTGGTATGTAGGCATAAAGATTCACAACTGAGGTAGGCGCACTAATAAAACCTTTTCTTTTTGTATATAATACTTTGCATCCATGCATTCCCTTTATAGCCTAGCTTTAGAATTAAACACACCCATTAGATTAGATAACAAGAGTGGATCCCATGGAGTACCATGGACGCGAGGGGTGCTAATACCTGCCCCTTGTGTAATTGATTCTCTTACCCGATTTTTTGTCCGTGAGACCGTGATTTCACCCTCTTTAGGTTTTCTTCGATGTTTTCCTTTCCCTCATCAGGATAAATAATTATTCGATGGCAACTTCATTGTTTGTTTTGAGAGATTTATTTTCTTGAGTTGCTTCACATACCACCTGTTCTTGATGGAAAAAACTATGATTATTGGAAATCTCGTATGGTGGCCTTCATAAAGTCCATGGACAACCAAGCTTGGAGAGTTGTGGTCAAGGGATTGGATCTACCAAAGGTTGTCAATACAGATGGAAAGGTTGCTGATGTTGTGAAAGTTGAGGAAGACTGGAATGATACTGATGAAAAATCATCAGAAGGAAACTCCAAAGCATTGAATGCCCTATTCAATGGTATGGACAATAACATCTTCAAACTGATAAGAAATTGTACTTTGCTAAAGAATCTTGGGAGATTTTGAAGAATGCTCATGAAGGAACTTCTAAAGTAAAGATGTCAAGACTCCAAATTCTCACTACTTAGTTTGAGAACTTGAGTATGAAGAAGGATGAGAGTATTCATAACTTTCACATGACTATCATCTAGATAGACATTGCCTCAGGTGCCCTTGGGGAAAAGATGTCAAAAGACAAGTTGGTAAGGAAGATTCTCATATCTATTCTAAAGAGATTTGACATGAAGGTGACTGCCATTAAAGAATCCTAAGATGCAAGTAACATGAAGGTTGATGAGCTCATTGGATCTTTGCAAACCTTGAGTTAGGAATTAGTGAGAAATGTTAAAAGAAGAAAAGCATTGCTTTTGCTTCTAGTGCTGAAGACTCAAAAGATGAGTTTGACCTTGATTTATAAGAAGGGGTATCCAATGCTATTGTGCTGCTTGGAAAACAATTCAACACAGTGTTGAAGAAATTAGATAGGAAGTCAAGATCAAATGTCAAGAACAAGACTTTGGACAAGTCCTCAGACATCAACAAAAATCAGGACGTTGGAAGAAGAGACAGACCTGAAGAGAAGATCAATCAAGGAAAAGGAGTTAAATGTCACGAGTGTGAATGCTTTAGACACATAAGATATGAATGTTCCATCAGTAACCTTTCCATCTGAACCAACAACCTTTGGTGGATCCTGTTGTACCCCAAAATTTTCCCTCTCATGTTTCTCAATACATGTCAAGTGAGGCCCTCAAATTGCTCAAGGAGGTCCATGAGTTGACCAAACAAACTCTCTCCTAAGGCAGTCTACCTCAGATTAGGTTTTCATTTTGCATCAAGATGCTTGAGTCCAAAGTATCCCAAATGCTCACCATTGTCCTAATATGTTCTCAAGATCATCCATGTCAAGTTTCAAACCTTGCAGAGGAAGTTTGCTCAATCAATTGCTCAAATACCTAGAAATAAACTATGTTAGTTCAAAAGTCAACGGTGGCCCACATATATTCAAACTTAAAGATTTTTGGTCAATATCCTAATTTTTAAGTATCATTCATCATTTTATCAAGGTTTGATCATGATTCATCAAGGATTTCTCACAATTCATCAAAGCCCAAAAGTTGCTAAATTAGGGTTTTGTAGGAAAAGTCAACTCAACTTTGACCAAGCATAACTTTGTCATACTTTATCCAAAAAGACCCATACAAAGCTCATTTTGAAGTGGATACAATTCCCTACAATTCATCTTCATCTCCCAAGTTCAAAATATGCACTCACAAAAAGATATGAATTTGGACATTATAGGTCATTTTGAAAAGTCAACAAAAACACCTTTTGGGTCAAGGCTTCATACATGAACATGGAAGACTCAATTAAGATGATACTAAAAGGGTTGCTTAGAGGACATCCTAAGCTTTCTAAAAAGTCCAAGAACACTTCTCTAGGGTCAAAATTGAGAGAGTTATGCATTGGCCAACTTGACCTTTTTTGCAAAATTGCCAAAAGTCAAACATGCTCAAATTTGCATATTTTGCTAAATGGGCCCAACTTTTTATGCTTGCATCTCTTTCCTAACATAGTCCACGACCTATGGGACCCTCCATGCTTTATTTATTCATTTATTTAATATATTTTGATTTTTATTCATTTAAAATTCAAATAAAATCAAATAAATCCTAATAAATCATATATTGTATTTTAGGGATGATTTGTGCATTGAAAAAAGATCTCATATGCTGTCAATTGAAGATCAACTCGTGCAAAGGCAATTTGGTTTAAAAAATATTGAATTTGATCAAAATTGGAAAGGAATCATATGCATTGAAAGATCAAATCAAATCTCCATGATGAGTAAGATTGAAGTCGTTTTTGTTGACCTAATAGCTTGCATTACATATACAGAAGGAGACCAAGGCATAGGGAGGTTGGAAGCAGTCGTGCAAAGAGAAAACAAAACTCAAAAAATTTCAAGAAAAGTGGTAATCTAATTTTCATATTAGAGACCAGATTGTGCCCTTCTTACATTGCTAAAAGGTTGCTGGACGTTCCAGGAGCATATTCCAATCAAATTCAAGCCTTTTCACGCATAGAGTTGTAAGTTACAGGTATCCCAAGTAGCTTCCAAACTCGTTTCCATTTTCATCAATTTATATGCCATCTGCACCTTTTGCCTGCATATTCTTGTTCATTAACATGTTTGTAAGCTAATCATCATATTCAATTGTGTTTTTGGTGATCGTATGGAAAATTGCCATGGCTAGGGTTTCTTGTTGAGTTTTAGGGCATTGCAGGATAAGTGAAATTGGATGTTGATTCTGGTACCATGAGACTCGTGAGGATGAGACGAGTTGATTGGTACCATCCATGTTCATTTATATTTCTTGTGGAGAGTTTTTGAAAAATGCAGGTTTTTAGTTACAGCAGGTCAACCGTAGGTAAAGGTGTTGTTACCTAAAACGACGGCTGGGAGGAAGATGACAATACGTGGCGCTCCCTGAATTTCTTGTTTGAATTTTGCGCGTTGGTTGGCCCCACTAACTTCTTTTTGCATATTATATTCTATGTGTATTTAACTTACAAGTTACCATCATGGTTCAGATGGCTGGGGCGAAGGCCTTTAATGCATGCGTCTTGGGTTCGATCACAGGCGTGTGCATTTTGTTACTTTCTTGATTATTCCAAGCAGTTCTCATGCATTGCAGTAGCGCACGTCTACCAAATGCCCTTGTGCTCCACCATCAGATCCATCATCCATGTGGATCCAACGTCACGTAGCGAAGAGACCACCATGCGGCTGAGTCAAGCATGCACACTGGATTTGGGCAAAGTCAAAAAGGCCAGGATTCTGTTTGGGCTCAAATCTCAAACAACACCCCCCCCCCCCCCCCAAAATTGCTAATGCAGGCCCATCTCATCCTTCTTTGTTTATTTATTTTTAATTCTTTTAATACTTTCTTTAATTATTTTCAATTAACAAATTAATCTTTTTTTCATAAAAAATCATAAAATCAAAATTCACAAAAATTAGAATTAGTTTTTTTACTATTATCAAAATTAATTTAATTTAGCGTTAACTTAGGGAAGTTGTAATTTATTTTCACAAATAAAATCAAATAGTAAATTAGGTTAAACTCTTAATTTAATTTTTGTTTTTGTTTTCTCTTTTTCCCAAATGCATAAAATACAAAAAATAGGTTTTCTTAGATTGAATTAATTTGTTTTTTCTTAATTAAAATTAATTAGACTTAGGATTTTCATTTAATTTAACAATTCCATTATTTTCTTAATTAATCGCAATTAGGTTTAGGCAAGGGTCAAAACCCTAATTATCTCGTATTCGATTCACCGCGCGCATATTATTTATTTTTGTCAATATTGTTGTAACTGTGCATGGTTTGTAATAGTTTAAGCTAGGGTTTTTATTTATCGCCTCTTCCCGGGTTTTTGGCTATGTAATTAATTCCCCTCCCGAAGCCTTGTAATAGCGTAGATTTACTTTCTCGCATTTTAATTCTCGCAAATATTTGACTGTTTTGACTGTTTAGATGTATGCTAATAGGATTGTATGACAAGATTGCATGATGATTTAATACAGTTAGAAAACCCTAATGAGCAAAGATAAATAACTGAAACAAATCACTCGCACATATCACTCTTAGGGTATGCTCTCACTTCGGTTGCCTTCGGTAAACGATCATTGAGTATAGGGTGTCTTAATGGTTACCCTTCTGTCTAAAAAAGATCAAACGTCCCGCTCGGAAATGTTGCCTCTGAAATGTTGCCTCGAATATGATCTTAAGAATTTAGGGTTATTACTAAGACGTCCTAGCATTACTTTAGTGATCGTACGTCCCTTTCGAATTGACTCTTACAACTCCAACGACGGTGCTACCTATTTCTCAATAGTAGGATAGCGCTGCCTCAAGGAAATAAGAATAGAAATGATCTTTTTTTCGAGTAGGTAGATGCTAGTAGGTACTTGCTCAAATCAAAATTCTTCACACTTACACATTTTCAAAAAAAAATTCAAAACAACTTCGTCACACCTTTGAGGACTGATACAAGGGTTATCACGAAGTCAAACATTTTCAAAAAACAAAGCACCTACACAAGCAATTTTAAAAAAGATGAGCAAGTACCTAAGAGACCATGGAAAACCATGGATAGAAAGGGTGCTAATACCTTCCCTTTCTATAATCTACCCCCCGTACTCAGAATATCTCGAAAAAGGATTGTTTTTGTACTTTTTTCCTTTCTGATTAGATGAAATAAAAGTAGGTGGCGACTCTTGCTTACCGCGACATTTTGCGAACAAAAAATGCAAAACGCAAACCAGTATTTCAAAACAGTCGGTTTTGCCACCGTATCAAAGAACTGGCGACTCTGCTGGGGAACAATAAGTGGGGTATACCTTAGGATCTAGTTCATCATAATTGCTTCTCTTGATTGCTTTACTTTTAAGGGTTTTTTTGGGAGTTACTATAGATCCTAACTCAGATATGGGGACACCTTTTAGGTAAGTAGCAATAAACTGTGAGGGAACTGTACGGCGTAGACCGATAAGGTTGAAGCAATAACTATGTTGATGTGGCACATTGGTTGGTACCGGTATCCCTTGTAGAGAAACGAGGAGAATACGGGGCCACTACATGGTGTAGTTAAGCATCAACTGACCTTAGAACCTTTAATCGACCAACTTGGCCATTAGAAAGTAGTGAGATAGCCGACCTCGGTGTAAAGCTGGGAACTGGTTGATACTCGATGCTACACTCATTGAGACCATACTCTCGATATAGTTCTGGCAGCAAGAAAAGATTACGTGAGCTGAAACCATGATCGATGGAGGATGGTCAGTGATATTGAGATCCTCTAGAACCCGCTTACTTTTTCTAGGACAGGTTGAAACAAACTTAACTTCAAGAGGGTACTACCTTTGACCTCATGCAAGTCTTAAACCTAAGGGATTTGTGTGGTTTGACTGTGTTTGCAATATCTATGTTTGCTATACCTGTGGTTTACCATGACATCATGCATCATAACATGGTATTCATAATTCATTATACTAACCATTTCAAAGACCATGGGAATTTATCTTTGTTCTGTTTTGCAGATCATGGCTTCTGTGCGCAGAAATACCATCCGAGTCAACTTTGTGCAAATACCTGTCCAACTTAAAGAGCTAGCCTCAAGAGTTTCTGAGACTTCTATGTTCATTAAGAGACACGGTCAACTCCTCAGCCTGGTTACTTCAAATCTTGATGAGCAGATGATGAGCGTGTTATTTCAGTTCTTCGATCCCGTGCATCATTGCTTCACCTTTCCAGATTACCAGCTGGTTCCCACCTTGGAATAGTTCTCTCACCTATTGGGCATATCCATCCTTGAATAGGTACCATTCACAGGTATGGAAGAAGTTCCTAGACCATAAGACATTGCCTCAGCTCTTCATTTGAAACGGGCTGATGTAGTATCCAATTGGGAAACACGAAGCGGGGTCGAAGGTTTTCTAGCCAAATTTATGATAGACTAGGCTCAGCTATTCTGGGATAATTTGGATTTTCAGGCTTTTGAAGATGTCTTGGCTCTCCTTATCTATGGTTTGGTTCTCTTCCTGAATCCAGACTCCTTTGTAGATGTGAATGCTGTCAAGATTTTCCTTTCTTGCAATCCTGTGCCTACCTTGCTTGGGGATATCATGCATGCCCTCTATACTCGTACTGTGAGAAGGAGAGGTACTCTCATGTGTTGCATGTCTTTGCTGTCGAGGTGGTTTATTTCGCACCTCCCTAAGTATGTGCTGAAAAATGAAGAAGGTTTGGGTTGGTCCTATAGAATAATGTCACTTGCTCATACAGATATTCTTTGGTGTTCCCGGGCTATGGAAGACACTACTGTTATTGACCGTTGTGGGGGATACCCTAATGTCCCATTGATTGGAATCAGAGGGGGTATAACTTACAATCCTTGTCTAGCTTTGCGATAATTTGGTCATGCTCGGAGAGATGGTCCCCATGAGTTACTTCTCGAAAACATTATATTCGACTATAAGGATGATGTTAAGGAGCATCGCCGGAGGTTCATCCGAGCTTAGGGCATGGTAAACAGATCTGACCCCCAATGGTTGGGACCAAAGACTTCCCTTCTTATGCAGCCTTATCTCCAGTGGGTCCGAGCTCGTGCCCAGAAGCTTGGGATGCCCTATGAGGCCGTGTTACAATTAAATATGGAGCCCACTAATGAATAGGGCATTCCTTATGCGGTTCTCTATCCTTACATGCCCACTGACCCAAGGGAGATGCAGAGATCTTGGATTCAACTGAAGAATGAGCGGGATACTTACCGGGAAAAGTACCATGAGCAAGAAAGGAAGATTTTGAAGCTCACCAGGCAGCTCGAGGAAGAAAGAGTGATCAATGACTACATCGGCACAAAGAGGAAGCGTCCATGGGACTTTCGATTTTGCTTTTCTAGTTTTAGATTTGTTTTCTATTTACTTCTTTGTAACGCCTTAAAGGCATTGTTGAACCTTTCAAAGTTTAAAGCTAATAATGTTTGGTTTATTTTTTTGGTTTGCAAATTTAAATCTCCCAAAGTCTTTGAAATCATTACATGCACATCCCATTATCATGCACACCATTACAGGTACCCTTACAGGTTTCTCATCTTCTTCGATGTTTATCTTAACAGAAATGTCTTCTGATCAAGTCATCAAAGATCTTCAGGCACAGAACGCCCAATTCCAACAAATGTTCGTAAGTTTGGCTAAAGGGAAAGATGATCTGAAGAGCCTCATTCTAAAAGAGAAGAAGAAGAAGAAGAAGAAGAAGGTCGGTATTCTGAACATCGGTAGAAGATTCGGAGAAAGGTTGAGACAACCAGCTGATCTGACCTCCTCATCCAAGGAAGGGGAGAACCAAGAGAGGGTAAAGGACCCTAGTCCTGCAGTTTCTGATAACGATACAGATTACGATGATGAACAATATCCTCCTGCCGAGGATAGATACAAGCATCTAGAAGACCGTCTAAGCGCTATGGAGATTCAGAAAATCTCTGGTTTGGATTTTGGAGAATTAGGACTGGTATCGGGGGTGGTGATCCCTCATAAGTTCAAAGCTCCAGTTTTTTCCAAGTACGATGGAGTATCCTGTCTAAAACTCCATCTCCGCTCGTATGTCAGGAAAATTCAACCACACACTTCTGATAGAAATTTGTGGGTGAATTTCTTTCAAGATAGTCTGTCAGGGACTCAGCTTGAATGGTTCTATCAGTTGGAGGGAGTCAGTGTCTAAAACTGGGAAGATCGTGCTGTTGCTTTCTACAAGCAATATCAGTACAACACCGACCTTGCTCCCACTCGCACTCAGCTCTAGGGTATGTCCATGGGTGCAGGTGAAGGTTTTAAGGACTATGCTCAAAAGTGGAAAGACTTGGATGGAAGAGTCCAACCCCCTTTGTCTTATAGGGAGTTGGTTGACATGTTTCTAGGGACGCTATCTGGTCCATTTTTCAATCATCTGATCGACAGTTCGTCATCTGGGTTTACTGAGTTGATTTTGACTGGAGAGAGAGTAGAAGCTGGCATTCGAAGTGGTAAAATACAAAAGGATGCTTCATCAAGTGCAGTAAAGAAGCCTTTCACCGATAAGAAGGAAGCTAGTGCAGTCTATGGCCCGAGGGGCCAAGAAAGACCTGAACACCGTCAAACGGTAAATGTTGTAGTGATACCAAGACCCGTGGTTGCTCCACAACACAATAATCAGCAAAGGGTAGAAAGACCACAGCGACAGTTTACCCGCATTAACATGACTTCAGTTGAAGTTCTACATCATCTGTTAAAATCCAACTTGGCAACCTTGAATGAGGCTCCCAATAATCCAAACACTACTTCTCCCATATACAATCCCAACGCGCATTGCGCCTACAATTTGGAAAGCCCAGGCCATGATACAAACGATTGTTGGGCTCTGAGGAATAAAGTGCAAGATTTGCTGGAAGCTAAAGAGATTGAGTTTGGTGCTCCGGAAAAGCCAAACGTTATAACTGCTCCTATGCCCAAACATGGTCGTGGAGTCAATGTTGTGGACACTGATTCGTTTGTGACCTCTGTGGAAGAAATTTCTACTCCTTTGATGACGGTTAAGAAGAATTTGTTGTTGGCCAGTTTATTTCTGGGTTATGGTGAAGATTGACACATGTGTTCAATTCTGCCTTCTAGTTGCTGTTTATTAAAGTTAGGTGTTCAGCGCCTGATGGATAATAAATAAATTTTGTTTGAGAAGACTATGATTCTGTTTGAAGATGTTGCCATTATCACCATTTCCGCCAATCCTTCCAAGGTTTCCTCGAGAAAACCTGTTAGGGTTACACCCGTTCCAAGAATTGCTCCATTAACAATCATCGCTCCTGGTCCCATCCCATAGATCTCAGATAAGGATATCCCATGGCACTACGGTGCTGATGTATATTACAATGGTGTTAAACAAGATCTGAGGGCTGAAGAAGCTGATACGGATATCAGTAATATTGTTGGGGCTAGCAAGGTCACCAGAAGTGGAAGACTTTTTTCTCCCGAGATTTCCCCTTCGACTGTCCACAAACCTGTTGTCATTCTGTCTGCTAGTACATCAACTACTGTCCCAGTTCCTACTCCAGTTATCACCCCTGTCACCGAGCCATCCAGGACTCGGGGTAAAGAAATCATAGGTGAGCCTGCCCGGATGGAGGCACCTAAGAAAATCATCGTGGAAACCTCTAAACAAGAAATAGAGGAAGTATTGAAAATAATCAAGAAGAGTGACTACAACTTAGTCGAGCAGCTGGGGCAGACCCCGTCGAAGATCTCCATGTTTTCCCTGTTGTTGTGTTCTGAAGCCCATGTGAAGGCTTTAATCGTGTTTCTCAAGACTGCGCATGTGCCGCTGGAAACTTCAGCAGATCAGTTCAAAGATTGTATGGCTAGCCTAACTGCTGGCAATGGGTTAGGGTTTTTGGACATGGATCTGACTGCTAAGGGGAGACATCATAACGATGCTCTGCATGTCTCGATTGAGTTCAGAGGCACCACTATGGCCCATGTGCTAGTAGATACCGAGTCCTCACTAAATTTTCTACCGAAGAAAGCGCTAGACCGTCTAGATTGTGAAGGTTTGATTCTAAAGCCGAGTAACATTGTGGTAAGGGCTTTTGATGGGTCAAAAAGGATGGTGCACGGGGAGGTGGACATCTCTTTCAAGTTGAGTTCTCATACCTTTGGGTCTACCTTCTATGTAATGGATATCAGACCATCATATTCTTTCTTGCTGGGTCGTCCATGGATTCATAAGGTTGGGGTAGTGACTTCCACGCTCCATCAAATGCTAAAATACCCGGTGAAGGGAAAGATTTTTATGGTACGAGGTGAAGAGGAGTATATGGTGAGTCATCTCAATTCCTTCCGCTACGTGGAGATGGACGGGGAATTCATAGAAACTCCTTGTAAAAATTTCGAGGAGGTCCCTCAGTTCTCGGCATCAACTGAAGTTACCACCAGCAAACCTCCATTGAAGATGGCTTCTCTCAAAGACGCCAAGGTTGTAATTGAAGAAGGTGGGTGTACCAATTGGGGTCAGCTCCCTGATTTCACTAACAAAACTGACAAATTTGGTTTGGGCTTTACTACAGGGGCTCAAAGGGCTGTTAGGCGCACACAGATTGGAAGACCTCCTTTACACATCAGAAATCAGGGAGTTAATGCAATTGAAGACAATGAAGAGGATTCAGACATCGACAGTTGGATCTACCCTACAACTAATGGTGGACTAAACAACTGGATGGCGAAGGACTTCATACCTGTTTCTTTTATTCCGCAGTAATTGAATTTTTGTTTTAAGATTTGTAATAAATAGTTTGAAACTTTGTGGCTCGGTGCCTTGCCCCAGGCACTTGTGAGGGCTTATTACTTGTCATTTTCATATATCATTAATAAAACATTAGACGTTTCTTGCATTAAAAATTTTGCGCTCCTTGTTTTTCTTTTTTGTCTCTCACTTTATCAAAACAGCTATTCTCTTACACACACTCACGAATCATAATGCAGATCCATATCCACTCTTGATCCCATTGATAACAACTCTGCTACTGCCAATTATGACTTCGCAAATCCAATCAACCAAGCCGAGGACGAAGGTGAGGATGATTGTGAGGTACCTGGAGAGCTTGCTAGACTATTGCAGCAGGAAGAAAGGGCCATACAATCTCATGAAGAGCCAGTTGAGCAGTGAATTTAGGTACAGAGGAAGACAGGAAAGAGGTCAAGATAAGTGCGAATCTATATCCTAGTGTCAAACAACGGTTAATACAGATGCTACAATACTATGTTGAGATCTTCTCCTGGTCCTATGAGGACATGCTTGGTTTGGACACTGATATTGTCGTACATCGTCTACCGACCAAAGAAGACTGTCCTCCGGTAAAGCAGAAGGTTCGTCGTATACGCCCTGAAATGTCAGAGAAAATCAAGGCAGAAGTTATGAAACAGTTTGACGCAGGATTTTTAGTTGTCACTTCTTATCCGTAGTGGGTTGCCAATGTGGTTCTGGTACCTAAGAAGGACGGTAAGGTACGGATGTGTGTGGCCTATAGAGACCTGAACAGGGCAAGCCCAAAAGATGACTTCCCGCTTTCTCACATTGACATTCTAGTCAACAACACCGTGCAACACAAGATCTTCTCTTTCATGGACGGTTTTTCTGGCTACAACAAGATCAAGATGGCTCTTTAGGATATGGAGAAGACTACTTTCGTTACGCAATAGGGCACCTTTTACTATAAGGTCATGTCGTTCGGATTGAAGAATGTTGGGGCAACTTATCAGCGCGCCATGGTCGCTTTGTTCCACGATATGATTCATGACGAGATCAAGGTTTATGTTGATGACATGATAGCCAGGTAAACTAAGTAAGAGCACCTTGATCATCTCCAGAAACTATTTGACAGGTTGAAAACGTACAAGCTGAGGTTGAATCCGAACAAGTGTACCTTCGGGGTAAGGTCTAGTAAGCTTCTAGGCTTCATCGTCAATGATAAAGGTATTCAGGTGGACCCTGCAAAGGTAAAATCCATACAAGAGATATCGGCTGCCCGCACAGAAAAATAAGTTAGAAGTTTCTTGGGACATTTGAATTACATCGCCAGGCTCATTTCACATCTGACTGCTACTTGTGAGCCAATCTTCAAGCTGCTGAAGAAGGATCAAGTGGTAAAATGGAATGATGAATACCAGACCGCTTTCGAAAGAATCAAGGAATACCTTCAAGAACCGCCAATTTTGATTCCTCCAGTTGAAGGAAGACCTTTGATTTTATACTTGACAGTGCTAGACAGTTCAATGGGGTGTGTGTTGGGGAAGCATGACGAGTCTGGCCAAAAAGAGCATGCCATTTACTACCTTAGCAAAAAGTTTACTGACTGTGAGACTCGATACTCATTGCTTGAGAAAACTTGCTACGCTTTGGAATGGGCTACTCGCCGGCTGAGATAGTATATGTTGACTCACACTACCTTGTTGATATCAAAGATAGATCCAATCAAGTATATTTTCGAGAAGCCCGCTCTCTCCGGAAGGATAGCAAGATGGCAGATGATCTTGACCGAATACGACACCCAATACACAACTCAAAAAGCAATCAAGGGGAGTGTATTGGCAGATTATCTGGCACATCAGGCCGTGGATAACTACCAGTCCATGAATTTCGAGTTCCCGGATGAGAATATCATGTTGGTAACCGGCTGTGAAGAACCTGAACCGGATGAAGGACCCGAGGAGGGATCCCGATGGTCTATGTATTTTTATGGAGCCTCGAACGCATTGGGTAACGACATCGGTGTTGTAATTATATCTCCTGAGAGATGTCATACTCCATTCACCGCCCGATTAGGTTTTAACTGCACCAACAATATGGCGGAGTATGAAGTGTGTATCATGGGTCTTCGAGCTGCTATTGACCTGAGGATTAAGTTCTTGAGTGTATTCGGAGATTATGCTCTGGTGATCAGTCAGATCAAAGGCGAGTGGGATACGAAGCACCCAAATCTTATTCCTTACAAAGAATATGTACTGACCTTGCTCCCACACTTTGAGGAGATAACCTTTGAAGACTTCCCAAGAGAGGAGAATCAGCTGGCAGGCGTGCTAGCTACCTTGTCTTCTATGTTTAAAGTCAGGTGGGACAACGAAGCTCTCCAGATTACCATTGAGAGATTGGACGAACCCGCACATTGAATGTGACATTGAGACTAAAGAGGTAGCGGATAAATCAGGGTTTCACGAGGTAAAGAGGTATCTTAAGGCTCAAGAATACCCTGAGGGGGCATCTGTTAATGATAAGAAGTTTCTGAGAAGATTCGCTGCGAAGTTCTTCATCAGTAATAGTATCCTCTATAAGTGTAACCATGATTCAACCCTACTGCGGTGCGTAGACAAAAGCGAGGCAGAGAGAATCATGGCAGAGTTACATGAAGGTACCTTCGGAACTCATTCCAGTGGACATACCATGGTGAAGAAAATCCTACGGGCATGGTATTACTGGTCTATTATGTAAGCCGATTGTTATCATCATTCTTGAACCTGTCATAAGTGCCAAGTCTATGCTGATAAGGTGCATGTACCTCCGGTTCCCCTGAATGTTTTGAAAGCTCCTTGGCCTTTTTCAACGTGGGGCATCGACATGATCAGCGAGATCAGACCTACTGCACCTAACGGGCGTCATTTCATTCTGGTAGCAATTGATTACTTTACAAAGTGGGTTGAGGCAGCTTCATTTGCTACAGTAACCAAGAACGTTATGGCGCGGTTTATCTGACACAATCTGATCTATCGATATGGTGTACCAGAGAGGATCGTTACTGACAATGGTACAAATCTCAATAACACGATGATCACCAAACTCTATAAACAGTTCAAGATTCAGCATCATAACTCTTCTCCCTACTGGCCGAAGATGAATGGGGCTGTTGAAGGGGCTAATAAGAACATCAAGAAGATTGTGCAGAAGAGGAGGGTGACATACAAAGACTGGCATGAGATGTTACCATTCACTCTTCATGGGTATCGTACCTCAGCACGAACGTCGGCAGGGGAGACACCCTACTCTCTGGTATATGGCATGGAGGCATTCCTACCCATCGAAGTCCAGATACCCTCTCTCAGGATTATGAAGGATGCGGGTTTGAACGAAGACGATTGGATCCAAACTCGACTTGATCAGCTGAATCTAATCGATGAAAAGAGACTTACTGCTATTTGTCATGGTCAGACGTATCAAAAGCGAATGATCAGGGCCTTTAACAAGAAAGTCAGACATCAAGAATATCAAGTCGGAGATCTAGTAATCAAACGCATCATACTACCGCAAGGTGATCCCAAGGGAAAATGGACCCCTACATACGAAGGGCCATTTGTGGTTAAGATCATTTTCTTGGGAGGTCTAGGAAAAAAATTAGGGATCGAAGCGTTACACTATGTCTCATTGGATCATCTTGCGACTAGACTTCGGTATCAACTATCAAGCTCGGACGGCGCCAATAAATCTGATCCACCTTCGGCCAAGTAGCAAAGTGATGAGACGCTTGAAGATATAAAGGCAATAGCAGAGTTGGAACCCAATGGGATTGTTTCACATAGCTGTTTTTCTTTATTTTACACAAATTGTATCATTTCTGTCTTTCAGCGGTGTTCTCTTACTAGGACGTCAGTCTCTTTGTACAAAACGCCTATTACAAGCCAACTTCAAAATCAATACAAGTCACTTTCACAAAGCTTTGATTTATTTTCTTTTTATGTTTTGTTTTGCAAGAATGTCCCATGATTCATTCTTGATATATGCATTTGAAAATAATTTTTGCTCATAAATATTTACATAAGAAACAAAAGACAATTACTCGTAATTCCAGGAACGGGAACAAACAAGAAGTGCCCACGCTTTACAGTTGTTCTACCCATCAAATACCGGATAGAGCCAGCTCGAGAACATGAGTAGTGATACATACACTCCCCACAGATAAAAGGTATCCAAAGATAGTGATGTTAGCTTTCTCGAACAAGACATAACTCTTCCCAGCTAAGGTTCACAATCGTGAGTGAATCGGTAAATTTTTCCCCAAGAAGAGTTTATTTCTCTCACAGACAAAAGCTCAATCCCTAACAGAGTTTATTCACCAACAACGGAAATTCATCCCCAGCTGAGTTTATTTCTCCAAATCAACAGATCTATCAACATAATATCTCCTCTCCAACAGAGTTATTCCCCGCAGAGTTATCCTCAAACAGAGTCTCTTCCGGTAGAATATTCACTAGCCGAGGGGAAAATCCCCAGCATAGTCATCTTTTTTCACCATCCCCAGCAGAAGTAGAGGAACTATGGTTTGTTGCAGCAGTCAAGAATACCATTTCTCACACTCTCCGAACAACAGTGAGGGATTTATTTTCCCGGACTCAGTTTGTTACATCAGCATTTCATGTTCATACATCATGACATATGCATACATCATATATAACATAGTCTCATTTATTTTGAGAAACGTCATCATACAATGCATCTCATGCATCGCACACAACTAACCCTGTATTTCTTTCAGGAAAGACAATTATTATCAACAATTTCCAGCAGGTCCATGATCAACACTCGAAGCTAAACAGAGTAATCATTGGCGCAACGAGAACAACCTTACTACCCAGGTTCCCTCTGCAGTTTTACCCAAACTCATTCCGAAGCAGCCCTACTATCCCGGCTTTCATCCCGAAGTAACCCTACTATCTAGGTTCCTTCTTACAGCCCTACTACCCAGGCTTTCATATCGAAGTAACCCTACTATCCAGGTTCCTTCTCACTGCCCTACTACCTAGGCTTTAATATCGAAGTAACCCTACTATCTAGGTTCCTTCTCACAACCCTACTATCCCGGATTTCATCCCGAAGTAACCCTATTATCCAGGATCCTTCTCACAGCCCTATTATCCCGATTTTCATCCCGAAGTAACCCTACTATCCAGGTTCCTTCTCACAGCCCTACTATCCCAGCTTTTATACCGAAGTAACCCTACTATCCAGGTTCCTTCTCACAACCCTACTATCCAGGTTCCTTCTCAAGCCCTACTATCCAGGCTTTCATATCGAAGTGACCCTACTATCCAGGTTCCTTCTCATAACCTTGCTATCCAGGGTCTTCCTCTCTTATCCCCAGACAACAGTCCACAACACTGTAAGACCAGGACCCGATCAAACACAATTAATTTCACATTTCCCCAGAAAGTTGTGATACATCATATACCCCGAACAGACACGCAATTCACTTCCGCTTCCCAAATCGGAATTATTTCCCAGTAGAGTAACGGACAACTGAAGTTCCTAAAACTCTATTTTTCTCAAGACAAAGACCAGCATACCCCCATGAAGTCCTCCTCAACAACAGGTAAAGATTCTCGCAAAGGAATCTCTTGTGTGATCGACACCCCCTCGGATGGCATCTTTAAGCCCATCTTCCATCATTGACTTCCAAATGGCATCTATAAGCCCATTCTCGATATCGCAAGACAAGTATCACTTCATGCGAGTGCATATTTCTGGGCACTCTAGTGTTCAATCATCTTCCACCTTCAGATCACAAAAGGCAGACAAGCCAATCTACATCCTCAGGTTTAAGAAGATTGAACTGGGGCAGATGTTGTACCCCAAAATTTTCCCTCTCATGTTTCTCAATACATGTCAAGTGAGGCCCTCAAATTGCTCAAGGAGGTCCAAGAGTTAACCAGACAAACTCTCTCCTAAGGCAGTCTACCTCAGATTAGGTTTTCATTTTGAATCAAGATGCTTGAGTCCAAAGGATCCCAAATTCTCACCATTGTCCTAATATGTTCTCAAGATCATCCATGTCAAGTTTCAAACATTGCAGACGAAGTTTGCTCAGTCAATTGCTCAAATACCTAGAAATCGACTATGCTAGGTCAAAAGTTAACTATGGCCCACATATAGTCAAACTTCAAGATTTTTGGTAAACATCCTCATTTTGAAGTATCATTCATCATTTTATCAAGAGTTAATCATGATTCATCAAGGATTGCTCACAATTCATCAAAGCCCAAAAGTTGCTAAATTAGGGTTTTGCAGGAAAAGTCAACTCAAATTTAACAAAGCATAACTTTGCCATACTTTATCAAAAAAGACCCATCCAAAGCTCATTTTGAAGAGGATGCAATTCCCTACAATTCATCTTCAACTCCCAAGTTCAAAATATGCACTCACAAAAAGATATGAATTTGGACATTATAGGTCATTTTGAAAAGTCAACAAAAACACCTTTTGGGTCAAGGCTTCATACATGAAACTGGAAGACTCAATTAAGATGATACTAAAAGGGTTGTTTAGAGGACATCCTAAGATTTCTAAAAAGTCCAAGAACACTTCTCTAGGGTCAAAATTGAGAGAGTTATGCATTGGCCAAGTTGACTTTTTTTGCAAAATTGCCAAAAGTCAAGCATGCTCAAATTTGCATCTTTTGCTAAATGGACCCAACTTTTTATGCTTGCATCTCATTCCTAACATAGTCCATGACCTATGGGACCCTCCATGCTTTATTTATTTATTCATTTATTTAATTTATTTTGATTTTTATTCATTTAAAATTCAAATAAAATCAAATAAATCCTAATAAACCATATATTGCATTTTAGGGATGATTTGTGCATTGAAAAAAGATCTCATATGCTGTCAATTGAAGATCAACTCGTGAAAAGGCAATTTGGTTTGAAAAATATTGGATTTGAGAAAAATTGGAAAGAATCATATGCATTGAAAGATCAAATCAGATCTCCATGATGAGTAAGACTGAGGTCGTTTTTGTTGACCTAATAGCTTGCATTACATATACAGAAGGAGACCAAGGCATACGGAGGTTGGAAGCAGTCATGCAAAGAGAAAACAAAACTCAAAAAATTTCAAGAAAAGTGGTAATCTAATTTTCATATTAGAGACCAGATTGTGCCCTTCTTACATTGCCAAAAGGTTGCTGGATGTTCCAGGAGCATCTTCCAATCAAATTCAAGCCTTTTCACGCTTAGAGTTGTAAGTTATAGGTATCCCAAGTAGCTTCCAAACTCGTTTTTGTTTTCATCAATTTATACGCCATTTGCACCTTTTGCCTGCATATTCTTGTTCATTAACATGTTTGCAAGCTAATCATCATATTCAATTGTGTTTTTGGTGATCGTATGACAAACTGTCATGGCTAGGGTTTCGTGTTGAGTTTTAGGGCGTTGCAGGATAAGTGAAATTCGATGTTGATTCTGGTCCCATGAGACTCGTGAGGATGAGACGAGTTGATTGGTACCAGCCATGTTCATTTATATTTCTTGTGGAGAGTTTTTGAAAAACGCAAGTTTGTAGTTATAGCAGGTCAACTGTAGGTAAAGGTGTTGTAACCTAAAACGAAGGCTGGGAGGAAGACGACAATATGTGGCGCTCCCTGACTTGCCTGTTTAAATTTCGCGTGTTGGTTAGCCCCACTAACTTGTTTTTTCATATTATATTCTATGTTTATTTAACTTACAAGTTAACATCATGGTTCAGATGGCTGGGACGAAGGCCTTTAATGCACACGTCCGGGGTTCGATCCCAGGCGTGTTCATTTTGTTATTTTCTTGATTATTATAAACAGATATCATGCATTGCAGTAGCGCACGTCTACCAAATGCCCTTGTGCTCCACCATTAGATCCATCAGCCATGTGGATCCAACGTCACGTAGCGAAGAGACCACCATGCGCTTGAGTCAAGCATGCACACTGGATTTGGGCAAAGTCAAAAAGGCCAAGATTTTGTTTGGGCTCAAATATCAAACAACACCCCCCCCAATTGCTAATGTAGGCCCATCTCATCCTTCTTTGTTTATTTATTTTTAATTCTTTTAATACTTTCTTTAATTATTTTCAATTAACAAATTTATCTTTTTTTTTCATAAAAAATCATAAAATCAAAATTCACAAAAATTAGATTTTGTTTTTTTTACTATTATCAAAATTAATTTAATTTAGTGTTACCTTAGGGAAGTTGTAATTTATTTTCACAAATAAAATTAAATAGTAAATTAGGTTAAACTCTTAATTTAATTTTTGTTTTTTTTTTCTCTTTTTCCCAAATGCATAAAATACAAAAAAAATAGGCTTTCTTATATTGAATTAATTTGTTTTTTCTTAATTAAAATTAATTAGACTTAGGATTTTCATTTAATTTAACAATTCCATTATTTTCTTAATTAATCGCAATTAGGTTTAGGCAAGGGTCAAAACCCTAATTATCTCGTATTCGATTCACCGCGCGCATATTATTTATTTTTGTCAATATTGTTGTAACTGTGCATGGTTTGTAATAGTTTAAGCTAGGGTTTTTATTTATCGCCTCTTCCCGGGTTTTTGGCTATGTAATTAATTCCCCTCCCGAAGCCTTGTAATAGCGTAGATTTACTTTCTCGCATTTTAATTCTCGCAAATATTTGACTGTTTTGACTGTTTAGATGTATGCTAATAGGATTGTATGACAAGATTGCATGATGATTTAATACAGTTAGAAAACCCTAATGAGCAAAGATAAATAACTGAAATAAATCAATCGCACATATCACTCTAGGGTATGCTCTCACTTCGGTTGCCTTCGGTAAATGATCATTAAGTATAGGGTGTCTTAGTGGTTACCCTTCTGTCTAAAAAAGATCAAACGTTCCGCTCGGAAATGTTGCCTCGGAAATGTTGCCTCGAATATGATCTTAAGACTTTAGGGTTATTAGTAAGACGTCCTAGCATTTCTTTAGTGATCGTAAGTCCCTTTCGAATTGACTCTTACAACTCCAACGAAGGTGCTACCTATTTCTCAATAGTAGGATAGCATTGTCTAAAGGAAACGAGAATAGAAACGATATTTTTTTCGAGTAGGTAGATGCTAGTAGGTACTTGCTCAAATCAAAACTCTTCACAATTACACATATTCAAAACAATTTTCAATACAACTTCGTCACACCTTTGAGGACTGATACAAGGGTTATCATGAAGTCAGACATTTTCAAAAAACAAAGCACCTACACAAGTAATTTTAAAAAAGATGAGCAAGTACCTAAGAGCCCATGGAAAACCATGGATAGAAAGGGTGCTAATACCTTCTCTTTCTATAATCTACCCCACGTACTCAGAATATCTCGAAAAAGGATTTTTTTTTTCTGTACTTTTTTCCTTTCCGATTGGATGAATTAAAAGTCGGTGGCGACTCTTGCTTAACCCGACATTTTGCGAACAAAAAACGCAAAACACAAACCATCATTTTAAAACAGTCGGTTCTGCCACCGTATACAGATCCCATCCCTTGACCATAGCTCTCCAAGTCTGGCTATCCATGGACTTTATGAAGGCCACCATACGAGCTTTCCAATAATCATAGTTTGTTCCATCAAGAACATGTGATATGTTCCCAAATCCTCCTTCCTTGTTCATCGTACTAGAAAGTAACTTCCCTGAATCTCACCCAGATTCAGAGCAGGATGCCTGTTCTGATACCAATTGAAATTATGGTATTCAGATCAAATATGTCCTAAAGGATGTCAAGATACCTTTTACTGAACTTGCACACAATGAATAATATGAATGATAAACACAGTGCAAAAAAGTAAAGAACACATAATTTTTAACCCAGTTTGATGAATCAACATACCTACTCTGGGGGCTACCAAGCCAGGGACCAAGTTAACTTGATAGTATCAATTCATATACCCACAAAAAACTTTCACCTAGTTTACAATCTACTCACTTAGTCACTATCTGTTCTTAACTTCTACCTAAGACTCACTTAGGTATGATACCCTTCTCAAATCGCTTTCAATCACAGTCATAATGATTGACCAATTCTAAACATTTAGAACAAATACTGAAGTCACACTTTAAAGACACACAATCATTCACTACTTCAAAGCTTTGAAATGATTGATAGAACTTACAACTCAATAAAACAATCCTACTCTTTTATCAACATGATAATCGAGAGGCTCATAATAAGCACACAAACCCTAATCAAAATACACAGTAAGTTCCACACTAAAATTTGGTTAGTTACATTATATTTAAATCCATCCTCTAGATTGGATTGGGCTTTTCAAACACAATTAATCAGCTGCTAAAACTCAACAGAATCTTCTGCAGAAATTAGGGCTTCAATTAATAGTTTCCTAAATTTTCTCCTAATTTTGAAACTAATAAAATTCCTTGTATTCAACTAGAATCTTTCTCTCTTCAGCTTACGCATCAAATGGGATAGCATAATATCTCCATAATATTCAACATCTGTAACAACTAAAAATAACTAACATTTCAGCTGTATAAAATCCCGATATCCTATACTTCTAGTTGGGACATCTTATTCGACATGTTGCTTTAGTTGATAGAACATCTTCATTCAACATGTTTCTTCTCAGTTCATTTTACCAAATATAATACCAACCACATAAATAGAGAATTAACAATGCCAAAAACCTTCCTTACCATATTTTGGCTGAAGCTATGAACACTGCAAGTTACATTTACAATCGTGTTACTCTAAGTACATGTACATCTTCCACTCTTTATGAATTGTGGAAAGGGAGAAAACCTAGTGTTAAATACTTTCATGTTTTTTTGGAGTAAATGTTATATCATGGCTGATAGAGAACAAAGGAGAAAGATGGACCCAAAAGTGATGATGGTATATTATTTGGTTACTCTACAAATAGTAGAGCTTATAGAGTGTTTAACTCCAGAACCAAAGTCATGATGCAATCTATTAAAGTTGTTGATGATGATTCAATCATTGAAAGATGGGTTGATGTCGAACACAATGTTGGAACATCTTCTCTGGAGGATGATGATCCAGAAAATGAGGCAGACATTAAGTCTAATATTGAGCCAGCAGGTACTAAAACAAATAACTCTCAAATAAACAAATTCCCCTTTATTAGAATTCTGAAAGATCATCCAAAAGAACTTATTATAGGAAATCTTGATGAAGGGGTCACCACTAGGCCCAGAGATGTGATATTCAATTCTTGTTTTATCTCTAAGCTTGAACCTAAAAATGTGAAGGAAACATTAACTGATGAATTCTGGATTAATGCTATGTGAAATTTTGGCTATTAGATCCCAGATGTCCAAAGAGATATCGAGACACCGGATCCGACTTGACACGTAACAACAAGATGTATGGATAAAATAAATAGTGCTGAAAGTAAATAACACATGATATGTTTACCCAGTTCGGTGACAACAACACCTACTCTAGGGGCTACCAAGCGAGGGACAAAAAAATTAACTAGATAGTATTAATTTGTAGACCTCACAGCAAACATCCCAATTTACAGCCTACACACTTAATCACTACCCTTTATTTAACTTCTACCTAAGACACACCTAGGTATGAGGCCCTCCTCAAATTCCTCTTCAATTACACTCAGCAATTGGAGCAACTCTAAACACAAGTAGAGAACAAAAACCGTAAGTCACTCTTCCAAGACACACAAAACTCAATGATTAAAGGCTTATGAGAATTGACACACAAATGCTCAATGCTTAATAACTTATGAGCATCTGACACACAATTGCTCAATGCTTAAAAGCTTATGAACATCTAACACACAACTTACACCCCAAAACAATCCCACTCTTATATCAAGATGATATTAGAGAGGCTCACAAATAAGGATTCTAAAACCTTAACAAAACACACATGTATGTTCTACCTAAAACTAGGTATACACAAGCCTATTTAAAATTCATTTTGGACTAGATTGAGCTTCAAAATCGCAGCAGTGAGGCTGCACAAACTGTGCAAAAATCTTCTCCAAGAAAATAGGTCTTCAATCATTACTTTCCTAAAATATCTCCATATTTAGAAACTAATTAAATCTTCTAAAACCAACAACAAATATTATGATATGTCAATCTTGGATGCCACATAAGCTAACTGAATATTCCATGAATATTCAATAGCTAACAAATTGGTTGTACCACAATTGCCAGTTGCTGCAGACGCGATATCTTATCTCTTTGTTGGGACATCTTACTCGATATGTTGAAAACTGAAAGTTGGAAAATCTTGTTCAACATATTCTTGCCAAATTAGTTTAAACAAAATGTATGCCAATCATAATTTCAGAGAAATAACAATCTCCCCCTATGGCACATTTTGGCTAAAACCCCCAAACAACCCTTGGACAATAAAGTATATAAGGTTAGTAGCACATTAATTAGAAACACACACATCATAAAGTTAGTAGTTAGTTAACCTACTAACACAATTGTAGCAAAAAAATAGAGAACCTAAGTTCTCAACACCATGATGTCAAGACATCATGTCTGACATCTCTTTAGAATAGCAGGAACTCCCTCTCAAAACCTTCTATCACAAAATAGAGAATCATAGAATTCTCCCCCTTAGCTAGTGTCGACTCCAGCACCCTTAATATCATACTACTCTCCCTTTTAGCCATAATATGACAAAGGTAAGTACAATATATTAGTAAAAAAAATTAAGCACCTAAATTTTTAGTAGCAGGGTGCAAAAATTTAAATATATCCTGGGCATTTAGCCCTTACTAAATCAGAAACCAAAATAACAAAATCATAAGATGTATCCAAGCGAAATCCCATGACCAAATGTCATGCATTAACATCTTCTTTTTCTTCAGGTGCAACACCATACTTAGCATCCTCAACAAAAGATGCAACACCAACAGTAATTGTTATAGCTCTTCATAAATATAGATCCTAAGTCTCCTCCTTAGGTTCTCAAACTGAGCAACATCAAAAGCTTTGGTAAAGATATCAGCAAGTTGATTCTCTGTACTAACATGCTTCATCTTTATGCCTATGTCCTCCACGAGTTCTTTGATAAAATAATGTCTGATGTCAATGTGCTTGGTCCTACTATGTTAAATAGGATTTTTGGAAATATTTATAGCACCCAAATTGTCACAAATTAATTTCATAACATCTTGTGTGACATATATTCAGAGAACATTTGCTTCATCCATACCAGTTGAGAGCAGTTGCTTCCTGTTGTTATGTACTCAACTTCAATAATAGATAGAGAAACATAGTTTTTCTTCTTACTGAACCAAGAGATCAAGTTGTTCCCCATAAATAAACATCCTCCAGATGTACTCTTCCTATCATCGGCACTTCCAGCCTAATCAGCATCACAAAAACCCACTAAAGAGGAATTTGTATCATGGGAGTACAACATACCATAATCACATGTTCCATTCACATACTTCAGAATCCTTTTTACCTGATTAATGTGACTTACCTTAGGTTCTACTTGATATCTTGCATATACTCCAACAACAAATGTGATGTCTAGTCTGCTAGCAGTAAGATATAGAAGACTGCTAATCATGCTTCTATATAAACTCTGATCAACACTGACCCATTTTTCATCTTTAGATAACTTCAAATGTGTAGGAGATGGAGTTATCTTATGGGTGGCATTTTCCAATCCAAATTTCTTCACAATATTCCTTGTGTATTTGCTTTGACAGGGAAAAATGGAGTCTTCCATCTGCTTGACTTGCAATCCAAGGAAGTAAGTCAGCTCACCTACCAAACTCATCTGAAACTCAAATTGCATTTGCCTGAAAAAATGTTGGACCATGTCGTTCGACATTCCTCCAAAAACAATTTCATCCACATAAGTTTGAGCTATTAGCAAATTTCCAGCTTCATCTTTGATAAAGAGTATCTTGTCAATTCCATCCTTTTTGTATCCATGACTGACTAGAAATTCATCCAACCTCTCATACCAAGCTCTTGGAGCTTGCTTCGGGCCATACGGTGCCTTTTTTTGGTCTAAACGCGTGATTTGGAAAGGAAGGATTGACAAATCCTTTTGGTTGTTCAACATAAACCTGTTCATTCAAGTACCCATTTATAAAGGAACTCTTGACATCCATTTGGTATATCTTGAACCTTAGATGACAAGCTACTCCAAGCTAGCCACTTGAGAAAATGTTTCATCAAAATCCATTCCGTCAATTCTAGTGTAACCCTGAGCAACTAGTATGGCTTTATTTTTTATGACACCTCCTTATTCACCTATCTTGTTCTTGTACACCCATTTTGTACCAATGATATTTGTCCCCTCAGGTCTTGGTACCAAATCTCATACTTCATTTCTCTTGAACTCACCAAGTTCATCTTGCATAGCATTGATCCATAACTCACCAGTCAAAGCTTCCTTTACATTCTTAGGCTCAATCTTTGACACAAAACAAGCATTTGATACAACTTCCTTTAATCTGGAGACTACTCCTTGTCTAGGATTTCCTATTATCAGCTCCTTAGGATGATCCTTTTGAATTCTGAGAGAAGGTCCTCTGTTAGTTACATGAGGTTCCTTAGCTTCCAAAGTAGCACTTGAAACTTCAACATTTGTGGTAGATGTTGTGACATCTTCTTCAGCAACCACATCTTTGGTAGGAATAGTTGTCTCAACTTCTTCTGGAACATCATCTCCTTTAGTTGAGTCATCAACAATCAAATTTGAAGACTCCATAATTACCTTGGTTATGGAGTTGAATACTCTATATTCTTTACTGTTTGTAGAGTATGCCAAAAAAATTCCTTCATCACTCTTAGAATCCAATATCCTTCTTGGCTCACGATCAGCTAGAATATAACATTTACTTCCAAAGACATAAAAATACTTGACACTTTCTTTCTTCCTCTCCATAATTCATACAAAGTAACCGAAGTTCCAGTTCTGATTGTCACTTTGTTATGATTATACCAAGCAGTGTTCATGGCTTCGGCCCAAAAGTAAAGGGGGAATTTCTCAGCATGAAGCATAACTCTGGCACACTCTTGAATAGTCTCGTTCTTTCTCTCAACCACACCATTTTGTTGAGGAGTGATGGGTGAGGAAAACTCATGACTAATACCTTCAGAGGTATAGAATCTCACAAACTTGTTGTTCTCAAATTCCTTCTTGTTGTCACTTCTGATCCTGGCCACACCATAATCTTTTTCTTTCTGAATCTTGTGGCATAATTATTTGAACACTTTAAACACCCCAGACTTCTCTTTGATGAATTTCACCCAAGTTAGTATTGAGTAGTCATCAAAAATAACATAGGCATGCCTTTTACCCCCAAGACTTTAAACCCGCACAGGTCCCAACAAGTCCATGGGAAGAAGCTCCTGAACTCTTGAGGTACCAAGATGTTGAATCCTCTTATGAAACTTCTTTATTTTCTTTCCAATTTGACATTCACCACGAATTCTCCCTTCGTCAATCTTTAGCTTAATAATATCTCTAATATCTTCCTTTGACTGAATCTTCTTCACCCTCTTTAGATGTAGATGTCCAAGCTTTTGATGTCATATGTTTACTTTATCATCCTTTGACAATAAGCACGTTGAGAGACATTCTGGAGAATTCCATAGGTAGAAATTGTCTTTTGACCGGGTTCCCTTCATAAGCACTTCATTCTTATAATTTATAATTAGGCATTCAGATTGAGTGAAGTTAACTTTGAGACCTTGATCACAGAGTTGACTGATACTTATCGGATTTGTTGCTAGCCCATTCACAAACAACACATTATCTAGACTAGGTTGTCCAACATAATCTACCTTACATATGCCTTTGATTTCACTCTTTGACCCATCTCTAAAATTGCCATAGATAATGGCACGTGGTTTAATGCCCACAAGGAATTTCTTAACACATGTCATGTATCTGGAACAACCACTATCAAAATACTAATCTTCACTAGTTGAGGCTTTGAATGAAGTGTAGTCTATGATTCCATATGAATCATGATGAGGAGCTCATATTGACTTGGCCTTAGTATTAACATCCTTCCCTCTATAAGGAGTCCTATGGTGGAATAGCCATACAGATGGTAGCAGGAGGATTTTGTATGACCAAGTAATCCACAATGGTGACATTTCCATGGCTGATACATGGGACTATAGTATCTTCCATGATGTTTCGGCTGATGTTGGGACATATTCCTTGACATCTTTTGTTCTTGTTTCATATTTTGCGGAATAAACTCCACAACTTGCTTGTGGTTCTTCTCAGCTTGGTTATTGTAACCACAACCCCCTATATTTCTAGCATTATTCCTAGTCTGAAGAATCTAATTCAGCAAAGCAGTTCCATTGTTTAGCATTCTCACAGATTTGGTCATATCATCAGATTTTGATTTTTTCAATATTACCCCATCTCTAAGATTTGAAATGATAGATAGATGCTCTTTTTTCTCCGCCTCCAGTTAAGCAATAAGTATTTTTTTCTCCAATATTCTTTGACCCGTTCTCTTATTTTTAAGTCACATCTTTGTGAATCCAGTATCCAGTTGACTAATTGTGAGTTCTTCAATATATGATTCTTTATCAGATCCAAAAATACCAGTCAAGGCAGTCACCTGATTAGTTGAATCCTCCTCATGATCACTTTCAGATTCTTCAACTGACCATGATATAAATATGTTTTCCCCTTTCTTTTTGAGATAGGTGGCACATTCAGTTCTTATGTGAACATATCCCCTACATTCATGGCATTGGACACCTTTCCCTTGGTTTGGTTTCTCTTCAAATCTTGGGTTCCTACCCAGACCTTGGTTTTCATTGATGTCGTATGACATGTTCGTAACACCCCACATAGAATTCCTTAACACACTACCAAATTGTCTTCCCAGCAGCACGAGATCCTCATTTACTCCTTCTGAGTTCATGTTTCCTTTATCCTCTGAGTATTCAGTGCTAGAAGAAAACAATATGCTCTTCTTCTTTTCAGATCTTTCATTGATAGCAGACTCAAAAGTCTTAAATGAACTTACAAGTTCATCTACTGTCATTGTGCTTAAGTCTTGGGATTCTTAAATAGCAATCACCTTTAAGTAAAATCTCTTGGGAAGAGATCTGAGCATCTTCCTAATCATCTTATCTTCTGATATCTTTTCTCCCATAAATTTTGAATTATTTGCAATATCTAGAATAGTCATGTGAAAGTCCTAAATACTTCCATCCTCCTTCATATTCAAGTTTTCAAATTTGGTGGAGAGAAGTTGGAGCTTTGCCAATTTAACCTTAGGGTTTCCTTTATGAACCTTTTTCAAGGTTTCCCATGCAACTTTTGCATGCTTATAATTATTTATCAGCTTGAAAATATTTTTATCAACTTCATTGAATATGGCATTCAGTGCTTTAGAGTTTTCTTGAGATAATGCCTCATCGTTATCATCTCAATCTTCTCCAGGATTCAGCACATCAGTGGCTTTCCCTTTTGCATCCACAACCTTTGGAGGATCTCATCCTTTGACAATATTTCTCCAACCTTTGTCACCCAAGTATTTTATGAAGGTTTCCAACTATTATAGTTGGTACCATCCATAATAGGTATTTTAACCATATTTCTAACATCCTTGTCCATTGCACCAAAAAGTAACTTCTCTGAATCTCACCCAGAGTCAGAACAGGATGCCTGCTCTGATACCAATTGAAATTCTAGCTATTAGATCCCGAATGTCCTAAGAGATGTCGAGACACCAGATCTGACTTCACATGCAACAACAAGATGTATGCACAAAATAAACAATGATGAAAGTAAATAACACATGATATGTTTACCCAGTTCGGTGACAACAACACCTACTCTACGGGCTACCAAGCCATGGACGAAATTAACTAGATAGTATTAATTTGTAGACCTCACAGCAAACATCCCAGTTTACACCCTACACACTTAATCACTACTCTTTTCTTAACTTCTACCTAAGACACACCTAGGTATGAGCCCCCCCCCCCTCTCAAACCCCTCCTCAATTACACTCAGCAATTGGAGCAACTCTAAACACAAGTAGAGAACAAAAACTAGAAGTCACTCTTCTAAGACACACAAAACTCAATGCTTAAAAGATTATGATAATTGACACACAAATGTGCAATGCTTAACAACTTGTGAGCGTCTGACACACAAATGTTCAATGCTTAAAAACTTATGAATATATGACACCGAACTTACACCCCAAAATAGTCCTAATCTTCTATCAAGATGATATTAGAGAGGCTCACAAATAAGAATTCTAAAACCCTAACAAACCACACATGTAAGTTCTACCTAATACTAGGTATACACCAGTCTATTTATAACTTCATTATGGACTTCTTTGGGCTTCAAAACCGTGGCAGTGAGGCCACACAAAGTATGCATAATCTTCTCCAAGAAAATAGATCTTCAATCATTAGTTTCCTAAAATGTCTCCATATTTAGAAACTAATCAAATCTTCAAAAACCAACACCAAATATTATGATATGTCAATCTTGGATGACACATAAGCTAACTGAATATTCCCCGAATATTTAGAAGCTAACAAATCAGTTGTACCACAAATGTCAGTTGCTGCAGATGCAATGTCCTATCTCTTTGTTGGGACATCTTACTCGGTATGTTGAAAACTGGAAGTTGGAACATCTTGTTCAACATGTTGCTACAAAATTGGTTTTACCAAAATGTATGCCAATCATAATTTCGGAGAAATAACACTATGGAAGAAGAACTAGGTCAGTTCAAAAGAAATGAAGTATGGGACCTAGTACCTAGGCCTGAAGGAATGAACGTGAATGGTTTAAAATGGATTTATAAGAACAAATCTAATGAAAAAGGAACTGTGACCATAAATAAGGCCAGACTTGTAGCTCAAGGATACACTCAAGTAGAAGGAGTTAATTTTATGAGAATTTTTCTCATGTAGCTTGTCTTGAATCCATAAAATTTCTCTTGGGAGTAGCTTGCATGCTATAATTCAAGTTATTTCAGATGGATGTGAAAAATTCCTTCTTGAATGGATATCTAAATGAAGAAGTATATGTTGTACAACCCAAAGGACTCATAGATCCCAGCTTTCTAGACCACGTTTACAAACCGAGGAAAGCTTTGTATGGTTTGAAGCAAGCTCCTAGTGCATGGCATGAAATGTTATTTGAGTTTCTTGTCAACAAAGAATACATGAAAGAGGCAATAGATAAAACCTTGTTTGTTAAGGAAGAAGATGGTAACAAATGTAATCTGAATTTTAGATGAGTCTTATTGGTGAACTAACTTACTTTCTTTCTCGGTCTTTAAGTTAAACAAATGGATTATGTTATCTTCATATCTCAAAGCAAGTATACCAAGAATATAGTAAAGAAGTTTGGCCTGGAAAATATCAGTCACAAAAGAACACCTACACCAACTCACTTGAAATTATCTAAAGATGAAAAAGGTGTCATTCCGGATCAAAAGTTATACAGGAGTATCATTGGTAGCCTATTGTATTTTACAGCCAGCAGACCTAACAATGCCTTTGCTGTTGGAGTTTGTGCAAGATATCAAGTTGAACCTAAATTGAGCCACATTAATCACGTGAAAAGGATCTTGAAATACATCAATGAAACTAGTGATTATGGTATGTTGTACTCTCATAGTACAAATTTCATGCTTGTAGGATATTGTGATGCAGATTGGACAGGTAGTACTGATGATAGAAAATCACTTTTGAAGGATTTTTTTTATTAGGAAACGATCTTATATCTTGGTTTAGTAAGAAATAAATTTTTTTTCATTGTCTACTATTGAGGTAAAGTATATTGCAGTAGGAAGTAGTTACTCTCAATTGATTTGGATGAAAAAATGTTAAAGGAATACAATGTCGAGCAAGATGTCATAACATTATATTATGACAATCTGAGTGTTATCAAAATATCCAAGAATCCCATATAACATAGTAGGACAAAGCATACTGACATTCGTCATCATTTTATTAGGAATATTGTAGAATAAAAAACTGTGTCTCTTAAACATGTGGCCACTGAGAATCAATTGGAAGACATATTTACAAAGGCTTTGGATGAAAACTAGTTTGAAAAATTTAGGAGTGCTTTAGGTATCTTCATTTTTGAAGAATTATAGAAATTACAAGGTGGGTAAAAGTTGTGGCTCCTAATATCATGACAAGAAAGGAAGCTGTTGTGATGAAGAGTGTTGATGATCGTGGGAGTTGTTCTAAAGGGTTGGTGAAGGAACACACTGTTAAGGAAGGTAACCGTATAATAAGCAAGGAGTATAGGAAGATTTTTGATAGAGGTAAATGTGTGAAGATGAGAGAGAGATGGGTTGATTGTTTTTGTTTTGCTCCAAATGAACGCATGGGTCTTTTTGTCAATTTTTAGCTAAAAAGAGGGAATAGTTTGGTAGCTTGGTATTTGGTTTGTTGTTACTGTTTCTTGGTGTTACTGTTGAAGTTTTTCTACTTAAGGGGAGTAGCTTTTGTGTTTATTTAGGGGGAGCATTATTGTGATACGGTGGGAGAAATAACTTGAGGTTTTGCGTTTGTGTTCGCAAATGTTTCAGTTTAGCAAGAGTCGCCATCGACTTTTTATTTTATCCAAAGGAAAGGTCAAAAAGCACAGGAAAGACCTTTGAGATTGTTTCTTGGGTTCGGGGGGTAGTTTATGAAAAGGGAAGGTGCAAGCACCCTTTTCATCCATGGTTATCCATGGGCTCTTAGTTACTTATTTAGATCACTTGCTTTTTGCTTTTCAATTGTTTGAAATGGTGCTTTGTGTGTGGTTTTGAAAATGTTTTGAAAAGATGCCATCATTGTGGCAACATTTGTAATGATTCTTGTTTGAATATATACAAAGGTGTATTATCTTTTGAAAAGATTTTTCAATGTTTGAAAGTTTGTTTTGGGAAATTGTTTTGAAATTGTGTTGTGATGTGTGTTTGAAAATAGCAAGGATGTTTTTGCAAGTTTTGATCAAGTAACTAAGAGTTGTCTACCCTATCTACTCAAAGATCTTTCCTACACATTTTTAACCCTTTTGACAGTGTTGTTTTACCATTGCATTTGGTAAACAAACTTGTATTTGGATGTTAAACGGGACAGGCGCGGGTCATCGTATTGACCATGATAGCAATTATGCTAAGTGTCTTTGGCAAATTTTTTTGAGGGACTAGATCATTTTGTATAGGCAACCAAGATAGCGTCATCGAGGGACTATGATCTTTTGTTTTGTTTTTGTTTTGCCAAGATACTCAACATGCATATCATGGCCGTTTTAAAGGCAACAAGTGGATGAAACCCTAGGGGTGCACATGTGAGAAGTGTATTGATTTCAAGTTATTTATTCTTGGATTAGGTCATCTAGCAATTGGTTTTTGAATCTTGCCATACACGCCTAATTACTATACAGTATATTGAAAAGTAATAAATTGCGGAAATTAAAAGTCTAAGCTATTACAAAAAGCATCCGGGAATAGGGGTACAATTATTACAAATGGGGATGAATCTCATAAGAACAGCAAAGTCCAAATATTACAACCAAATCGAATTGTCGCGATTCAATACAAAGCTATAACAAATTACGAAATAAAGAAAATCAATAAATTATGAAATGCATGTATTTATTAAAAAGAGATAAATAAATCTATTCTAAAAGATTAAACATTATTATTATTCTTTCTTGTATTTTATTGATTTTAAAAGGGAAAGTTTTAAAGAAAGAAAATTTAATTAAACAAAATCTTTATTATTTTGTAGTTTTATTAATCAATTAAAAAAGGTTTAAAGAAAGCAAACTTAATTAAATTAATTTAAATGTTTTTTTTTGGTATTTTTATTATGTGTAAGAAGACTAATAAAAAGAAAATGATTAAAATAAAACTAATTGAAAAAATCAAATTTATTTTACAAAAGGAAGTTTTAATATATTACTAGTATATTTTTAACAAAAGAAATAAAAAAAAAGATAAATTAAGAAAAAAAAATTAACTAAACTAATTCTTTTGATATTTTCTTAAATGTGACAAATTACCAAAGATAAATTAAAAAGAAAATTAATTTCAAGATTAATTTAGTTTGATAGAAAAAAGTATTGATTTTTTATGAAAATGTTAACAAAAAGAAGTAGATAAAAAAAGTAAGAATGGGCTTTAGGGTTTGTGTTGGGCCCAAATGAAATAATAAAAAAAGTGAAGTCAGAACTGAGGGGGGGGGGGGGGGGGGGGGGGGTGCGCTAGCGTTTATGTGTATGGGCTTAGGGTTTGTGGCCAGCATTAGCCCAATTCCATGAGTTGTAACATTTGATTAGGGTTTGTTGCATTCGTTTCATAGCGGCGCCGTTGTCCTTCGTTCTCTCTTCACTTTCTCTCGCTCAACGCCTCCCTGATCTTCCCTTTGCCTACGATTTCTGGAGCGCTCTCTCCTCCTCTCACCTCCTCCTAATGATCAAGGGCTTTGTTTAAACGGTATGGTTCGGTTTTTCTTGATTTAACAGTTTTATTGCGTTTTTTATGTGTTTTGTTCATGTTTAGTTTGTTAATCCATTAGTATTATATGCCTGAGATGCAGCAAATGAATTTGAGGAGAAACATACCTTGGGAGCTTTTCCAGAAAATAGAGAGGATAGAGGTTGGACTGATGGCATTCCATTGGTGGCTGGAGGCAGGGGAAGAGATGATGACGGTAATGTTTCTGATTTTGTTGATGATTTGTGATTCTGAAACTCTGTTATGATTTTTTGTTTTTGTTTATGATGATTGTTGTTCTGAAACTTTGATGATGATTGTTGTTCTGAAACTTTGATGATGATTTCACTTATGAAACTTTGATGATGATTTCACTTTTGAAACTTTGATGATGATTTATTGTTTTTGTTGATGGTGATTGTTGTTCTGAAACTTTGATGATGATTGTTGTTCTGAAACTTTGATGATGATTGTTGTTCTGAAACTTTTGGTTTGTAAGTGGTTGAGTTGAAGATTTGTTTGAAAACTCTTCTGACTTTGATTTGTAAGTTGTAATGTTTGAAGGTTATTTATTTTTATGGATTCTTGGTTTCTTTGATGTGAACTTGTTGGAATTTTGGAAATGGTTATTTTAGGACCGAGTTGCAGGTTTTGTTGCTTTAGATAGTTTGAGAAAATGTTGCAGGTTTTGTGTATTTGTTGTGATGGAGAATGGTGGTTTATTTGACAGTTTTGTTAGGCTTGGACTGTTGAAGGTTTGAACTGAGTTCTGCAGTTTGGACTATTAACAGGTTTGGGGTATTATGCAGGTTGTGCTGTTTGTTGGTTCACATGTTTTGTGATTTTTTGTGGCTGGAACTTGCTATGCAGGTTTTTAACTGTTTGTTACAGTTTGAAATCTGCAGGTTTTATGGTTTGTTTTGCAGCTTGTTGGATTTTGGAAACTTGAGAATATTTTGCAGCTTTGGCTGTTTGTCTTGTGAGTTTTCAGGCTTGCTATGCAGGTTGTGACTGTTTGTTTGGTTGTGTAGTTTGGTTTTGCTAACAGGTTTTGTGGTTTGCTGTGTGAAACTGTTATATGGTTTTTTTTTGAAATGTTGATGTTTGTTGTTGTTATAGTTTAGTAGGCTTGGAGATTGGTTTGATAACAGGTTTTGTGGTTTCAGTTTTTGACCACAATGCTCTCTCCTTTTCTTCCAGCTTGATGGTGTTATATCTAGTTGCTTTTATTTTGTAACTTGTGACAGATTTTAGCCAAACTGTACAATCTCACCAAAAAGGTGATATCTCTCCTCTCTCTCCTCTCTCCATGATAAAGCAAACATGCCTTTGTCTGCTTTTTCTGAAAAGTTTGCTATATTCCTGGAAAATGATGAAAAAGATGTTTCAACAAGCTTTGCTTGTGATTTGGTTTACCATACTTTGTACTTTTGGCCTGCTATGTTGTACTTATCCTGCTGCATTGTACTTGTCCTAGCTTTGCTTGTGCTGCATGTCTTAGTTGTTTGCATCCAGTTTGGCCTTGTTACATTTGCTGCTATGCTGCCTGCCTTAGTTGCTTGACAGTTTGGCCTTGTTGCAATGTTTAGTTTGTCATGCTGTTTGGGTAGCATGCTGCAGTTTGGCTGTTATGTTTTCATTTGAACCATTTGCCTTGCATTCTTTAGCTTGCATTTTTCATTTTTCTCTTTGTGAACCAAGAAGAGAAATCTTCTTGTGATTTTCAATGAGAAAAAATAAAAACATGATGAAATGAAAATAGCTCCTCTGATTCCAAACGGCAAAATTTAATGATGAATATTTTCTTTCTTTTTTGTTTGAAAATTATATTTAATTAATTGTACTAATCCTTTTTTCTTTGTCTTTCTTTCATGTGAGCGCAAGTTGGACAGTGACAAAGCAGAGGAAGCAGGAGATTCTTTGTGGCGAGCATGGGAGCAATGGAAGCTTAGGCTTAGATTTGTAACTTAGAGAGATTTTCCATTAGTTGTAATAATATATTTTTCAAGTACTATAAGTTGTAAAACCTACAACATTCGAATAATAAATAATTTTTTGTAACAACATTTGAAATGAATGAATAATGTTTTTATGAGATAACCTGATATCCAATAAAAGTCCATAAATGTCAATAACTTGCAATTCTTTCTTTACATCCTCATTAATTCTTTAAGATTCTTGATTAAAAATAACTGAAACTGTGTTCCAATAATTCCAGTACAGATAACTTAAACCTTAAGTAATCCAAAAACTTTGTAATCTCGTAACCTTGCAACAATATTCCAATCAAAATACACACTGTGCATTCCAATAAACAAGCAAATGTTTCATTCCATTAACAAAGCAAATGTCTTAACAGACGCACATTATCTGGTTAACCTAGATCAGACAAAACCTGAATATTCCAAATGACAGTCTCAGCTCCCACTTCTTGTCCCATATAAACAGGCCTTGAGAACAACCAGTAATCTTTCAGTAAGCTTAAAAAAGCGTGAAAACATGTGACAGTTAATTGAATTTCTGAGAATTCAGTTTCTTCTGAAAAATGCGAGAGAAAAACCCTAATTCTTGATTTACTGCCATGGGAGAAAATCTGTCTGATTGATTCCTGAGCCAATCTTGAGTATCTGAGAAAAGCCCAGGGTTGTGATTTCTTTTGAAAAATGGGAGGGCAAATTTTGGGGTACAACAGCTGCCCCTGTTCAATCTTCTTGAACCTAAAGAGTTAGATCGGCGAATTTGTCGTTCGCGACTCGAAGTTAAAAGATGATTGGACACTAGAGTGCCCATAAATTTGCACTCGTCAAAGCATAGTTAAGGGAATGGGCTTACATATGCCATTTAGAGATGTGACAAAATCTTGTCGGAGATGGGCTTAAATATGCCATCCAAGAATGTTTGTTGAATTGTATGTTATAAGTCGAAAGAATGAGTATCAGGAAGGTATCCATGTCTGGAACGTCTCTGAGCTGGGGGTCTGAATAAGAAATAGATTAGCATCCGTGTTTGGAGCATCCGTAAACTGTTTTCATGAGCTGAATCTGAACAAGCGATAGATTAGCATCCGTGTTTGGAGAATCCGTAAACTGTTTTCATGATCCTTGAACTTGAATAAGCAATAGAATAGCATCCGTGTTTGGAGCATCCGTAAACTGTTTTCATGATCCTATATTGGTAGCTTGTTAATCTTATCCTGAAAAGGGTAAAATATTAACTGAAACACAAAGTTATGTTGCATGAAATGTATGATGCAATATATTATTTTTATCAATGCTTATGACATATGATTGTAATGTATGCACATGTAAGCTGTTTAACTGTCTTGCTGAGGAAAGTAAATCCTTGACTACTGCTGGAGATGATAAAATCTTTGGCTGCTGTCAGGGAAAATAAATCCTTGGCTATTGCTGGAGATGATAAAATCTTTGACTGCTGAAGATGAGAAATTGAGAATGAGAATCTTCATTCTTCTAGGGGAATTAAAAATTATGACAAATTCATGCTGAGAGTAAAGAAGGCTCTGGAAACTTCACTGGAGAATCAGGGATGAGAATCTCCATTCTGTTGGGGAGTAAAATCTCTGTGGAGAATAGCTATACTGTTGGAGAGCAAGCTCAGGATTCTGGGGAAAAGCTTATTCCTGTTTGTAAGAAGTTCAGGAGTTTAGGTTGTATGCCACTTTGAGTAAGCAAGAATGAGAATCTTCATTCAGGCGTTTGGGTCAGGAGGTTGGGAGTATGCCAATCTTCTGGGTAAGCAAGAATGAGAATCTTCATTCAGGCATTTGGGTCAGGAGGTTGGGAGTATGCCAATCTTCTGGGTAAGCAAGAATGAGAATCTTCATTCAGGCGTTTGGGTCAGGAGGTCGGGAGTATGCCAATCTTCTGAGGTTTCCAGAATGAGAATCTTCATTCTGTTAAGGGTATCAGGAGCTTGGGAGTATGCCAATATTCTGAGGTTTCAAGAATGAGAATCTTCATAGGTTTCAAGAATGAGAATCTTCATTTTGTTAAGGGTATCAGGAGCTTGGGAGTATGCCAATCTTATGAGGTTTCAAGAATGAGAATCTTCATTTTGTTAAGGGTATCAGGAGCTTAGGAGTATGCCAATCTTTGGAGGTTTCAAGAATGAGAATCTTCATTCTGTTAAGGGTATCAGGAGCTTGGGAGTATGCCAATCTTCTGAGGTTTCAAGAATGAGAATCTTCATTCCGTTAAGGGTATCATGAGCTTGGGAGTATGCCAATCTTTTGAGGTTTCAAGAATGATAATCTTCATTCTGTTAAGGGTATCAGGAGCTTGGGAGTATTCCAATCTTCTGAGGTTTCAAGAATGAGAATCTTCATTCTGTTAAGGGTATCAGGAGCTTGGGAGTATGCCAATCTTATGAGGTTTCAAGAATGAGAATCTTCATTCTGTTAAGGGTTAACTGTTATCTAGTTGATCTCCAGGCTTCACAGTGCCTTTTACTGTTATTTGGTCAACATCCAGGTTTCACAGTAATTTACTTCCTATCTGGTCAACGTCTAGTCTTCAGAAGGAAATCAAATGGTTATCTGGTCAAAATCCAGGCTTCCTTTGATTTTGGGGCCTACTAATATCCGTTTGAATCTGGGCTTCAAAGTAATTGGCCGAGTAAACTGTTATTTGGTCAACATCCAAGCTTCAGAGTATACCTTACTATTATCTGGTCAACATCCAGGTTTCACAGTGTCTTGTACCGTTATCTGGTCAAAATCCAGGCTTCACGGCGTGAATTTTGTGAGAATTTGATTGCATCTTTCCTGAAAGGTAAAGGTTAGTGGCATGACATATATCAATAATGACGTTCTCAAAATAAATGAGTTGCATTGTGTGGTGTCCTAATGTACGGTTGTTTAATGTTTTTCAAGACGACCTCTCATTGGGGAAAATAAATCCCGAACTGGTGATGGGGAAAAGAGTTGGATTCTTTGTTTCCGATAGTGAAAAATATGGCGACTTCAATGGGAAAAATTTTCAGGAATTCTTGAGGTCGACTTAGCTGGGAAGAGGTTACCAAAGATCAAAACTCTGGTTGGGAGCCATCTTATGAGAAGGATTTCAGAGAGATTTGTCACTGCCGCAAGTAGCGAGTGTTTATCGCTTTGCCAGGAAATGTTCGACTGTATGTAACCCTTTGCTGGGATTGACGCTCAATGCCCCAAGTGACAGTGACAGAGACTTTCCCCTGGTTACTCTGCACTTTGAGAGATTTCTTGAAATCTTGACTGGACTGCCCCAGGTTAACTTGACTTTGAGAGATTTCTTGAAATCTTGACTGGACTTCCCCAGGTTTATTGGACAATGCCATGTTATGTCCCCTGTGTTGATAGAAGATTTTTTGCAATGGAAGTGTCCTCCCACTTGAAGTGATTTTGTTCACTGAGAGAGCTTTCATTCATCGGAACATTCACTGTGTGAATTTCTTCGCTGTCAAACAAATAGCCATATGCAAACAACGATATTTAAATAATGCAAAGTTTATGCTTGTCTTGAAATTTTGAAAAATGCGTTTTTTTTTAATAGAAAACTTTTTATAAGAAAAATTCAACTCAAGATTTAGAGCAAAGCCTTACAGGAGTCAGGATACCTTTTGTAACAGTATATTTTCGAACTAACTCATGCTTCAATTAGGACTTTTGAAGGGTTGTAACGTGGCTTGGTTCACGGTTTTAAGAAACAAAGGATAAAGGCTCAAAGCATATTTGTACCCACCCGCTCTTCGTGATGTTCTTCAGTCCTAAACTCTGTTAATTGTGCGCTGAACTCTAATCGAGTTTGAAATGACATTTTGGTGATGGTTCACACAAGTTAAATTTGTTGGAAGGCAGTCATTTTTTGCAACATTTTTCATGTTGAGGATTTGTAGTGACCTCTTTCTCTCCTTTTTTATTTATTTGTTATCCCTGATTTTTGCCTGACTGTTCCTGTTTTTGAGATGCCCCAGTTTTCTTTCTTTAAGTCTCCTTTGTAGGTTTCGACTTAGTGGGATTTTCTTTTTGAGAGATAATGACTGCCTATGTGATAGGGAACCGTCACTGTCTTTTGATTTTAGAGGAATGTTTTTTGATATCATTCATTGTATTACAAGACGAGAGTTCGTGACTTCAACGCGCATTTGAATTAACTGAGAGACTACCCTGCCCCAGGCTTGATTAAAGGTTTCAATTTGTGTTAAAATAGAAAACTTCTACTTCTTTAGCTCGAATGGGTTGACTAGGGATTATCTTCCTTATAAATTCAGTGTTTTGGATTTGAAAGAAACGCCTGTACATCATCAGCAAGGTCTGTCCAAAAGCATATTGTATGAGATTATATAATTGTTTTCATCATCCTCCCTCTAAAGGTTTGTAACTTTTTAGCAAGAGTTAAATGTCATAAAGAAAGTAGAAAGCATAGTTTAAGTATAGTGAAAAAGAATGGATGAATTCAAGACAAACATATGCAATGCATTAATGAAACAAGTTTGACATTAATAGATAATTGTTTGAGTAACAAAAGAAATTACAACTTGAAAATTCAAATGAAACAAAAGCCTCTTAGTTTGAACTGGTCATTTCAGGTTGAGAACCCTCAGCGGAAGATTTTCATCTAACCATCTTGTGTGAACTCCAACGTTGTTTCTTTAACCAGATCTTAAATTTTGTTTCTCAATGCCCAACAGCTATCATTGTCATATCCAGGACTGTTGGAATGATACGCACATCTCGCATTTGGATTGTACCCTGGGGAGGCTGTGTTGGGACGCCGAGGGGGGTCCCTTAATACAATTAGCTTGACTTCCAACAAGCGTTGCATCACTTGGGATAATGGCATGTTAATCTCAATGGAGTTCTTTTCAGATGTATTTTGCTCACACCGATTATCCTGTTGATGTTGGTGAGGTTGTTGTTGGGCTTGTGACCCTGAAGCAAACTAGGGAGACTTTCCCTTGGCTTCTTGTCTCAAAGGAGGATGAATGGTGACTTGATCCTCAACCCTAGCTGTTTGCCCCATTTGGTTACATCCATCCTGATGCAGTTTGTTGATGAGGACCTTTAACTCCTCTTGTCTTTGAGCCAGGTTTTGGATGAGAGCCATCTGGCCCACCAGTTGTCCCATCATCTGGATTTTCATTGTTGACATCTCAATCTGTAACCCTTCCAACTGATCACTCCTGATGCCGCCTGGATTCCATAGGACCATGCCCCTTGTGAGGAGAACTTTTACTTCTTCCTGCCCCATGGACAGGTTCAAGAACATCTCTTGAAGTTGAGCATTTTGAGTCTGGATATCTTTGATAGTCTTCTCTAGAGCCATCTCTACTAAAATAAATAATAGGAAGGTAAGGAGACCTGAAAGGGGGAAACCTGTCATGATATGATGCATGATATGTGGATGCATGTTTTCAAGGATCTCGCGGGGTAAACACAAGAAAATGTTAGAGGTTGAACTTCGATCAACATCTTTGATTGGAGAACTTCGTATCGGTGGATGTCTTTCCACGAGAATCAAGCTCACAATGTGAAGTGGGTCATAGCCCTTGACTCAAGTTGTTGTACTTGATTTCTGACGGCGTTTGTTTAGAGGAAAATGAATCCTCTTGCCCTTTGGTAGACGTCTGGTTCAACGTGACCCTGCATCAAAGACCCCCGAGACCCTTGAAATAGTTATTGAAAATGCTATGGTATGATGTTATGATGTTATGTACAAGTATGCGAAGTAAGAAAGTTTATATACAAATAATCACATTCACACAAAGCAGACAAGTCCTTAGGTTTAGACTTGCATGGAGTTTGTAGATAAGTACCCTCTTGAAGTTAGTTAGCTCAACCTGTCCTATAAATAGTAACTGGGTTCTAAGGATCTCAATATCACTGGATTATTTTCTGTGTTCATTGTTTCAGTTTAGCCACTTAACTGGCGACCGAAATATTCTAAGAAAACAACCCTCAATGAGTGTAGTATCGAGTATCTACCAACTTTGGATTGCACCAAAGCCGATCATCTCACTACCCCTAATAAGGCCAACATGGTCAAGTAAGGTCCTAAAGTCAGTTGATGCTTCACGACACCACGCAGCGGCCCCGTACTCTCCTTGATTCAACTCAAGGGTTACCGGTACCAACCAAAGTGCCACATTAACGTAGCTACTACTTCAACCATGTCGGTATACCCCACACAGTTCTCTCACAGTTTATTGCTACTTACCTAAAAAGGTGCCCCTAAATCCGGGTGTAGGATTTAAAACAAACCCAAACAAGGAACCAAAAATTAAAGCAATCAAAGCAAACAAGGTAAGCATGTAAAGGTGATCTAAACCCTAAGGTAACCCCACTTTTAGAATATTCCCCAGCAGAGTCGCCAGTTTTGTGATACGGTGGGAGAACTGACTTGAGGTTTTGCGTTTGTGTTCGCAAATGTTTCAGTTTAGCAAGAGTCGCCACCGAATTTTTATTTTATCCAAAGGAAAGGTCAAAAAGCACATGAAATACCTTTGAGATTTTTTCTTGGGTTCGGGGGGTAGATTATGAAAAGGGAAGGTTCAAGCACCCTTTTCATCAATGGTTATCCATGGGTTCTTAGTTACTTGTTTAGATCACTTGCTTTTGCTTTTCAATTGTTTGAAATGGTGCTTTGTGTGTGGTTTTGAAAATGTTTTGAAAAGAGGCCATCATTGTGGCAACCTTTGTAATGATTCTTGTTTGAATATATACAAAGGTGTATTATCTTTTGAAAAGATTTTTCAATGTTTGAAAGTTTGTTTTGGGAAATTGTTTTGAAATTGTGTTGTGATGTGTGTTTGAAAATAGCAAGGATGTTTTTGCAAGTTTTGATCAAGTAACTAAGAGTTGTCTACCCTATCTACTCAAAGATCTTTCCTACACATTTTTAACCCTTTTGACAGTGTTGTTTTACCATTGCATTTGGTAAACAAACTTGTATTTGGATGTTAAACGGGACAGGGGCGGGTCATCGTATTGACCATGATAGCAATTATGCTAAGTGTCTTTGGCAAATTTTTTTGAGGGACTAGATCATTTTGTATAGGCAACCAAGATAGCGTCATCGAGGGACTATGATCTTTTGTTTTTTTTTTTGTTTTGCCAAGATACTCAACATGCATATCATGGCCGTTTTAAAGGCAACAAGTGGATGAAACCCTAGGGGTGCACATGTGAGAAGTGTATTGATTTCGAGTTATTTATTCTTGGATTAGGTCATCTAGCAATTGGTTTTTGAATCTTGCCATACACGCCTAATTACTATACAGTATATTGAAAAGTAATAAATTGCGGAAATTAAAAGTCTAAGCTATTACAAAAAGTATCCGGGAATGGGGGTACAATTATTACAAATGTGGATGAATCTCATAAGAACAGCAAACTCCAAATATTACAACCAAATCGAATTCTCGCGATTCAATACAAAGCTATAACAAATTACGAAATAAAGAAAATCAATAAATTATGAAATGCATGTATTTATTAAAAAGAGATAAATAAATCTATTCTAAAAGATTAAACATTATTATTATTCTTTCTTGTATTTTATTAATTTTTAAAGGGAAAGTTTTAAAGAAAGAAAATTTAATTAAACAAAATCTTTATTATTTTGTACTTTTATTAATCAATTAAAAAAGGTTTAAAGAAAGCAAAATTAATTAAATTAATTTAAATGTTTTTTTTTTGGTATTTTTATTATGTGTAAGAAGAATAATAAAAAGAAAATGATTAAAATAAAACTAATTGAAAAAATCAAATTTATTTTACAAAAGGAAGTTTTAATATATTACTAGTATATTTTTAACAAAAGAAATAAAAAAAAAGATAAATTAAGAAAAAGAAAATTAACTAAACTAATTCTTTTGATATTTTCTTAAATGTGACAAATTAGCAAAGATAAATTAAAAAGAAAATTAATTTCAAGATTAATTTAGTTTGATAAAAAAAAGTATTGATTTTTTATGAAAATGTTAACAAAAAGAAGTAGATAAAAAAAGTAAGAATGGGCTTTAGGGTTTGTGTTGGGCCCAAATGAAATAATAAAAAAATGTGAAGTCAGAACTGAGGGGGGGGGGGGGGGGGTGCGCTAGCGTTTATGTGTATGGGCTTAGGGTTTGTGGCCAGCATTGGCCCAATTCCATGAGTTGCAACATTTGATTAGGGTTTGTTGCATGCGTTACACAGCGGCGCAGTTGTCCTTCGTTCTCTCTTCACTTTCTCTTGCTCAACGCCTCCTTGATCTTCCCTTCGCCTACGGTTGCCGGAGCGCTCTCTCCTCCTCTCACCTCCTCCTAACGATCAAGGGCTTTGTTTAAATGATATGGTTCGGTTTTTCTTGATTTAACAGTTTCGTTGCGTTTTTTATGCGTTTTGTTCATGTTTAGTTTGTTAATCCATTAGTATTATATGCCTGAGATGCAGCAAATGAGTTTGAGGAGAAACATACCTTGGGAGCTTTTCCGAAAAATGGAGAGGAAAGAGGTTGGACTGATGTTGTTCCCTTGGTGGTCGGAGGAAGGGGAAGAGATGATGACGGTAATATTTCTGATTTTGTTGATGATTTGTGATTCTGAAACTCTGTTATGATTTGTTGTTTTTGTTGATGATGATTGTTGTTTTGAAACTTCGATAATGATTGTTGTTCTGAAACTTTGATGATGATTTCACTTATGAAACTTTGATGATGATTTCTTGTTTTTGTTGATGATGATTGTTGTTCTGAAACTTTGATGATGATTGTTGTTCTGAAACTTTTGGTTTGTAAGTGGTTGAGTTGAAGATTTGTTTGAAAACTCTTCTGACTTTGATTTGTAAGTTGTAATGTTTGAAGGTTATTGATTGTTATGTATTCTTGGTTTCTTTGATGTGAACTTGTTGGAATTTTGGAAATGGTTATTTTAGGACTGGGTTGCAGGTTTTGTTGCTTTAGATAGTTTGAGAAAATGTTGCGGGTTTTGTGTATTTGTTGTGATGTAGAATGGTGGTTTATTTGACAGTTTTGTTAGGCTTGGACTGATGAAGGTTTGAACTGAGTTCTGCAGTTTGGACTATTAACAGGTTTGGGGTATTATGCAGGTTGTGCTGTTTGGGTGTTCACAAGTTTTGTGATTTTTTGTGGCTGGAACTTGTTATGCAGGTTTGTGACTGTTTGTTACAGTTTGAAATCTGTAGGTTTTGTGGTTTGTTTTGCAGCTTGTTGGCTTTTGGAAACTTGAGAATATTTTGCAGCTTTGGCTGTTTATCTTGTGAGTTTTCAAGCTTGCTATGTAGGTTGTGACTGTTTGTTTGGTTGTGCAGTTTGGTTTTGCTAACAGGTTTTGTGGTTTGCTGGGTGAAACAGTTATATGTTTTTTTTGAAATGTTGTTGTTTTTTGTTGTTATAGTTTAGAAGGCTTGGAGATTGGTTTGATAACAGGTTTTGTGGTTTCAGTTTTTTACCACAATGCTCTCTCCTTTTCTTCCAACTTGATGATGTTATATCTAGTTGCTTTTGTTTTGTAACTTGTGACAGATTTTAGCCAAACTGTACAATCTCAACAAAAGGTGATATCTCTCCTCTCTCTCCTCTCTCCATGATAAAGAAAACATGCTTTTCTCTGCTTTTTCTGAAAAGTTTGCCTATATTCCTGGAAAATGATGAAAAAGTTGTTTCAACAAGCTTTGCTTGTGAAATGGTTTACCATACTTTGTACTTTTGGCCTGCTGTGTTGTACTTATCCTGCTGCATTGTACTTGTCCTAGCTTTGCTTGTGCTGCCTTTCTTAGTTGCTTGCATCCAGTTTGGCCTTGTTACATTTGCTGCTATGCTGCCTGCCTTAGTTGCTTGACAGTTTGGCCTTGTTGTAATGTTTAGCTTGCCATGCTGTTTGGGCAGCATGCTGCAGTTTGGCTGTTATGTTTTCATTTGAACCATTTGCCTTGCATTCTTTAGCTTGCATTTTTCATTTTTCTCTTTGTGAACCAAGAAGAGGAATCTTCTTGTGATTTGCAAAGAGAAAAAAATAAACATGATGAAATGAAAATAGCTCCTCTGATTCCAAACGGCAAACTTCAATGATGAATATTTTCTTTCTTTTTTGTTTGAAAATTCTATTTAATTAACTGTACTAATCCTTTTTTCTTTGTCTTTCTTTCATGTGAGCGCAAGTTGGACAGTGACAAAGCAGAGGAAGCAGGAGATTCTTTGTGGCGAGCATGGGAGCAATGAAAGCTTAGGCTTAGATTTGTAACTTATAGAGATTTTCCATTAGTTGTAATAATTTATTTTTTCAAGTACTATAAGTTGTAAAACCTACAACATTCGAATAATAAATTATTTTTTGTAACAACATTTGAAATGAATGAAGAAAGTTTTTATGAGATAACCTAATATCCAATAAAAGTCCATTAATGTCAATAACTTGCAATTCTTTCTTTGCATCCTCATTAATCCTTTAAGATTCTTGATTAAAAATAACTAAAACTGTGTTCCAATAATTCCAGTACAAATAACTTAAACCTTAAGTAATCCAAGAACTTTGTAATCTCGTAACCTTGCAACAGTATTCCAATCAAAATACACATTGTGCATTCCAATAAACATGCAAACGTTTCATTCCATTAACAAAGCAAATTTCTTAACAGACGCACATTATCTGGTTAACCTGGATCAGACAAAATCTGAATATTCCAAATGACAGTCTCAACTCCCACTTCTTGTCCCATATAAATAAGCCTTGAGAACAACCAGTAATCTTTGAGTAAGCTTTAAAAAGTGTGAAAACATGTGACAGTTAATTGAATTTCTGAGAATTCAGTTTCTTCTGAGAAACGCGAGAGAAAAACCCTAATTCTTGATTTACTGCCATGGGAGAAAATCTATCTGATTGATTCCTGAGCCAATCTTGAGTATCTGAGAAAACCCTAGGGTTGTGATTTCTTGTGAAAAATGGGAGGGCAAATTTCGGGGTACAACAGTTATGTTTAGGGAGAGAATTTTATTTTTTTCCTTGTTTTCATATTTGGCTACTTATATGAATTTAAGGGGGAGTTTTGTGTGCTTGATGTCACACCTGCTGTCTAGACATCTCTCTGGAATATTTGTTTGGAGAATTTTTTGTTTCTCTATGTTTTTTATGAAACTGTAAGATGTCGTACCTGATGTCCTGACATCATGTATGTGAAATAATATATGAGAGAATTGTTTCTCTCTAATTGTGTTTGTGAGAGTTTATCTCTTTATTCTGTGTGAGGTTGTGCTCTATAAAAATTTCTGCTGCATATGCCTATGATATGGACTTGGGTAGTTCTTATTTCATTTTGAGTTTGTGCATTATTGTCTGTTGATGTAATGTTGTTTTGTGGTTTTATCTCTCTGGTAAAAAGTTTTGTGCAAATGTTGTTTTAGCCAAAATATTGCCAAAGGGAGGAGATTGTTAGTCTTTGGTTTGTTGGCTGCATTTTGGTAAAACAATATGTTCATCAAGATGTTGGACAAATGTCATGAGATGTTTCTACGACATCGCATCCTATATTGGTTCCGATTTTTTAAGAAAATTTGTTTCTGATATTTTCAAAATATTTGTTTTTAGTTTTGTGTGGATCAGGCTGCACATCTGAACATTGGATTCACTGAAAATATGTTTTAAAGTTGAAGATATCAAAAGATTTGATTCACAAGATTTGATTTAAAAACATTATTCCTTGCGTCAGAAGATTTGATTCGACTTGATTTTATCTGATTTGATTTGCAGAATGTTTGAACCAGATTTCTTATCCAAACCCAAGCGTTCTCTTTCCTTTAAGAAAAGCCTCTAAGCCTAAGCAAAGTGTGACTCATGTGAAAGAAATTATTAGGGTTTAGTTTTTTCATTGTTCATTGTGAGCCTCTCATGTATCATTTTGATATTGAGATGAACTAAATTTTTTGATATGTAGTTTGTGAACCACTCATAAGTTGTGAAGCAGTGGTTTGTTATGTTTAATTGGAAGTGTATCTTCTATTTGATTTTCTTTGATGTTGTTATCTCATGTGTCTGATTGAAGGGAAGTGAGAGGGTCTCATATTTAGGATTTCCTAGGTAGAAATTTCATGGGTAGTGATTAGGTGAGTAGTTTGTAAAACAAGGGTTATTCAGATCTTCAAACTAATACTATTATAATGGATTTCCTTCCTGACTTATATACCCCAGATGTAGGTGACATTTCACCGATATAGGTTAACAATTGATTTATGTTATTTACTTCCTACATTATTCCTTAATTTGGTAACTGTCTGGTTTGTGATGTCTTAACATTGTATTCGACATATATTTTTTAAAGTGACATAATTTCAATCCGAAAGAAGGATGTGTAAAAAAAAGTTCTGCTAGGATTTTATTGCAATAAAGCATCCTCTCAATGATGAGTTCTACTCAGTCGGATTTTATCATTAGTAAGCATAACCCACATAAGGTTGAGATAAAAAGCATCAGCTCGTACTCAATTCTTTGGCTTCCGCTATAACACCTTGATAATATTCCAGTGGAGAATACACATATCAAGCCTAACTTGGCTTATATGAAAATTCGCCCTGCCCAGCTAATCAAAAAACGACTTAAAAATTGATTGCACAAAAAAAATCTTGTCATACTTAGTTCATCTTACAATAGTGATACTTGAACCCTCAGAATTTAAATTAAAGTGCATAGTAAAATTCAGATAGCTAAACTTTACTACACAGTCTTTGAATTTGCTTTCAATTCTTGTAGGTTCTATCAAGATTACAGTAAAAAGCATTGACATGATGACGATTAAATTTATTTTACAACCTATTAACATAAACAACTTATGAGTAGCAAAATGTTCAATAAATGTAGCCCTTAACTCAGCCTTAGAGGATTTATCAACATAGTACTCAAAATCAACATACTTATTCAGAAAATTTTCATAGCAAACCTTCAGTTTTTCTTCAAGCAATAAGTGCTTAACCTTGTCACAGACAATTGAGATATCTTGATTAGACAAATAGATCTTACTTGCCTTTTTTCTCATTTTTCCATCAGAATAATCTTTACTTACTTGACCTTTTCTTCTTAGCTTCTTTGGAACTAGAGGATATTGGTTAGAAGATTGCATTTGTCTATTTCTTTTTTTCTTGTCAGATAAGCTCTTTTGTGGAAGTTGAGAAGACATTATTGATGATGAGGGAAAAAGGGCCTGAATGATGAATGTGATGAAGTGAAGTGATGATAAATGATATGAGATGGTGATTGTGTTGATGATGATTGTATGTTATGAAGAAAAAGTTAAGAATGGATTTTTGAAAGAAATGGGTTTTGAGACGAATGAGAGTTTTTTTAAATGATCTGAAAAGAAAATTAAATAGAGCGATTTTGAAAAACTTAACCAAAACAAAGAAACATGAATTTTGGGTTTGTGATTGGAATCAAGTGTTAACTTTAATTTGAATAACATGTTTCTTATTTTGAAGAAAAAGTACTTTGCTTCGAATCAAGTGCAATTATAGACATGGATCAATTGAAACAACTCAAAAATATCACAACTCCTAGAATTCTGATTCGAATCGGGTTGAAAGGTTGATTCGAATCAAGCAGTCAATTTTTTAAAAAAAAATTTAATGCATTTTAAAAATGAGTTTTAATGAGATGCACAAATTTAATTATGATTTTTAATGAAAAATGCATTTGATGTGAATTCTAAAATAATTTTAATACAATAATTTAAATGATGATGCATGAGTGAATGAATGATGCGCGTGAATGTAAAGAACAGACGAAATAAAATTAAATTCATGCATTGAATACTTAAAGCATAAAATACACAAACATATCACATACACACACATGTTTCAAACATACAACATATTTAGGCATTTGAATAATTACAACTATGTATACTAAAAAAGAAATAAAGGAGGATTGGAATGACCATACCAATTTAGACGATCTAGGTTTTACTTGTTGCACACGAAAATAGTTAGTAATCAACAACAAGAATATCATAAGCAAATAATAAGATTAATCATATACTAATTGGATATAAATCCTCTTTCATGTATGAAGAATACTACCAGACTCTCCTTCATATAACTTCAGGCGACTTGAAAGATGATAGTTTGATTATCACTTATTGACAGATCTTGTCAATCCTGAAAACTGATTCAAATCTTTGACAATCATTGGCACTTCAAGGAACATACTTCTATCCTTGAAACTTTTGTAATTATTGAAACTTCAGAGAATCATTGTCAATAGTCACAAAATTCCTTCATCTTCTTTTTACGATAACCTTGGAAGGATAGATCACTTAGAAGATTCTCTTTCATTTCTTTGTTTTATCTCTCAAAACTTCAAGCACGTTGTTGTGTAAATTCACATTCTTTTTTAATTAGGATCAATCACGAGCAAACTTTAAGACATAGTGTCATGTTCACTACGTATACCTCAAAATATTATTAGTTTAATCTAGGATAAGTCAAAACTTAGATAATATCTTAAATAAAATTAATGATTGAAGAATATCTAGTAAGGTTTTACTTTAAGTTAATCAATATAATGCATGAAAATAATGATCAGATATTAGTAAGTCATTGGAATTCATTGAATTGCATAAGCTTCCAAATAATTAGAAAAACTCATATAGAATCAAAGGAACCATATCCTCAACTTTTGGAGTTGCAAGACTTTGATCAAAAGACCCACACTAATACTAATTTTTGGGTGAGAATATGGACACAAAGAGGTTTAAAGTTGGGGTTTGAATAGATCTATCCTCTAAAAGACAAGTTCAAAAAATATTAGGTCCCATAATCGAAATCATATATTTTAAGAAATTCATAATCAAAATACAACACTAAGACAGCTTAGAAACATCTAAATGAATTAATCCAAGTGAAATATTACATTATATAATTAAGGATTTGATTTCTTCTAATGAAAGTAAATTACAAGACAACCAAATCCACTTTATACAGAGTGATTTAAAAACTCTTTACTTAGATGTTCTTTCAATACATAATTAACTTTGTGATAATTCAATAAGATTGATGCATCACAATCCTAAGCCTACACGTCTAATATCTATAAGTATGGCGTAACCTAAATGACATACAAACAATGCAATAATACACTAACCCAATAGCGATATTAATGAATGATAAAAAACTAAAGGAGTTAAGGGAAGAAGGAAAAGATACACGTGCGCGCATGCAATAGCGATATGATGTGAGCTTTTGATATATGTGTGTGTGTAGTGGTTTTGCGTTCGTCCTCATTTTTCCTACTCCACTCTTCAATGGTGTTAAATAACCATTGGGAGATAATCACAATTTTCCACTATTTTGATAAATTTGATACAAGCATTTTGATTACAATAAACTATCACACGATAATTCCCTATATTGATGAAGACACTCAAACTACTAACAAAGAAAACAAGATCTCAAAAGATCTTAATTCAATAGCCTTGCTATGCGTAATAACCTGATCTAAGTATTCTTATATGGCAATCTGCCTGATCCTATAGATTTCTTGTGTAAGTGATTTCCATTAGCTAAGCGTTGATTGGACACCTCCCAAATTTGTCTACGACCAACCTTTGCACAATCTCACCCAAGTTTTACATCTTCCAACTATCCCTTACGAACAATTTGTAATAGGCTTCGCCAAAGTCTTCCATGGGGTATATTGAAACTCTCTTCTTGATAGATACCAATAAATACCAAACTGCATTCAAGAAATGATACTTGCAACTATTACAAATAGCAAACTTCACACAAAATCATTAGACACCCTAAAGTACCAATAGTCTCCCAAAACACTCAATCTTTGGAGACGAAGATCCATAACAATTGAAAATGACTATGGATGAATATGATGAATAGTGACAAGGAATCTCAAAAACACTATAATTCACAATCAGTTAGTCAAGGGATTAGATGAAGGTGAAAGAAGAATATACATACAAGGTTATCTATAATTTTTGGATGAATGGGTATTGATTCTTGGTTAATATCATGAGCATGATCAACCATGAAAACACTACAGGATTAATCAAATCACTCTCTCTAGTTCATTCAAACAACAAAAAATTGCACAAGAACAAAGTGCAACAAAAAGACACATTAAGTAGTTATACAGAAGAAGAGAAAGATTAAAGGTGTTATGAATAGACACATTAAAGAAGAGAATACATTTGAATTTTTGTCTATATGGGTTTCACTCACATAGTTTCGAACACTTGTTGGATAAAAAACAACTATTTAAAACTAAGTTGGAAAATTTGATTTTTAAATCTATGATTCGAGTCAAGAAGAAATAATTATTCAAATTATATGATATTATGATTCAAGTCAAGTTAAACACTTGATTCAAGTCAATTTGAGCAGGGCCTAAATTTAGTTTCATCGATACATTTGATTCGAGTCAGGATTATAACTTGATTCAAGTCATATGAGGTTGTGATTTGAATCAGTTTCATTTTGTGATTTGAATCAATTCATCCAGTGGAAAATCCCAATTTTCACATGGTCTCTTATTTGAATCACACTTAACACTCAACATCTTTATCTAAGATTTCTAACTTGTGATCAAGCCACACCTGATGAAACAACAAAAGAGTAATTCGCTAGGCTAAAATAGGAACACTATCATGGATCAAACACACTCATTTTATTGAGTAATGAAGGGTCTTAATGGTACAATGCTAAAACAGTCGAAGCAGATACAAGATAACTTAAATGTTGATAAAATACAAATACGCGAATATTGAATGATAAGAAAATTTTAAATAAGCAAACAAACTATAATATATACACTCAAATTGGCAAAAACATCCAAACAAGTAAATGATACCATATGATAATGTGACTTCACTTTCAGTTTTAAAGTCTAAGATAATGTAGCAGGGAACCTGGAGTGCTATATTTATGAAAGAAAGGAAGTGTGAACGCTCATCGTGTCAGAGTCGAGTAATCGGTGTATGTAATGGTATATGATAAGCTCTTGAATTTACTAAGGCAAACCACACACACACATTGTCGAATGATAAAAAAAACTCTCTTATTTTATTAAATCAACCAAAAAATGTTTGTGGGCCTAGCCATTGGATTATAGACTTATTCTAATCAATTAGAAGTGTTTTTTTACATGGAATAACCGATTGGACTATTAGGGATAATCGATTATCACCTTTGTAACATTAATAATCAATTATTAGGTATATTAATCGATTAATGGAGGTTCCCTTTGAAAAACTTACTTTTTGTATCACATAATCGATTATCCCTATGGCATAATCAATCATTGACATTAAAAAGCCTATGGATCCTTTCCATATTTGAGCCATCTTTTTTCTTATAAATATAATGTTTTCCCACATTTCATTTTGCACAAGAAAACGTATTCTAAATACCTTTCTTCCACCCTCGTCTCTCTTTCTCTCTATTCTTCACATTTGTCTTGTTGCTTTTGAGAATGCGTTTTTTTATTTGAGGTTTTTGGTTCTGTTATGGGGGCATTATTATAATATCTCATTATGAGAAGTTTTGTTTTGGTTGTAAGTTAAACCAATTGAAAATTTCTTGTTTGGTTTTTGAGGTATACCCAACAAAACCTCTCTTTGGTTGGGATGCCTTTGTAATTAAAACTCTCATTTGATTAGTGAGCTTAGCCTGGTGTTAAAAGCTCCCAGTTGGTTCGAGATTTCCCTAGTAGTAAAGTCTCTCGTTTGGGAGATCTGCATAGTTAAAACACTCGTGTTTAGGAAGAAAGCCATTGTAAAACTCTAGCCTTTTTATAAGGAGGTTTGTGGGAAAAATCGGTCAAAAGCTCACATCATATTGGAAACTCTCCAAAAAAATTCTTAGGGAGAATGTTAAAACTCTATAAGTCTCTGGTGTATCTTTCTCTTCCCTATTTCTTTACGTTTTCAGTTATTAACTTCCTTTGCATTTCCTTCTCTCTTATTTACTTTATTTTGCTGCTTATTTCTTGTTTGTTTCACAAACTAATTTTAAACTCTAATTTTGTCAAAGTATATCATTTTGAAATGGTTTTTCAAACCCACCCAATTCACACTCTTCATTTGTTTGGAGTCACTTGTACATCAAGTGGTATCAAACCTAACTTTTGTTTACAGAAAAATTGTCCCAGGAAGAAGATGATGACTGAAAACCCTTATGCTTTTAACAAAGGCCTTTTCATAGAGAAACAATCACCATTTGGTGATGATTGGTTTCAATTATGGAAATATAGATTTGAAAGTTTTATAAAGCTATTGATTTTTAAATGTGGGATATTTTAATCAATGGTCGGTTTATTCTTGCGCTCTCCTTTAATGATGAGATTGTAAATAAACCTCGTCTTCACTAGAGCAGAGAAGATAAGAGAAAAGTGCAACTTGGTTTTAAAGTCAAACATATTCGATCAATGGTTTAATTTTTAAGGAATTTTATTATGTCTTTACTTATGATTCCAACAAGAAAGTATAAACAATATTTAGATGATTAAGGGAGTTTCTCTAAGTATCAAGAAAGAGAGAGTGAACATACAAATCTAGGAAGTTGAAATGCCAAATAAATATGAAAGTCATTCTCATGGATGGTACTCAACCAAGGATTAAGAGTTGGAATCATATACCTGATAGAATTTCATGAAGAAGCTAGAAAGAAGGAGATCAATAAGAAATTCAAGAAGTTGTTCCAACTTTTAAAAGATGAAGAAATAAACTCAAGAACATTAGAATAATATTCATCAATGGGATCTTATGAAAAAACAAAAATCAACCCCAGTAGCCTACTTCAATTGAACAATCTCTATAGATGAACAATCATCTAAAGATTCATCATATATGAAAATGATGAAGAAGCCTCGTGCAGTAAGACTTGTGAAGAAACTTTATCTAGCCGAGTCTTTAAAGCTCCAACAAGCAAAATCTCTGAAAATAGAAATGATAAAAGACAACATCTAGAATACTTTGTGAAAGAGTCAACTTCTGAAAGAATTTAAGGGATCCTTCATATCAAGTCTCTTGTGAATAATAGGTAGCAAAAAGCGATAAATTAATGGAGGAAACATCAAGAGATCAATGCATATATGCTTTCAAGAATATTTCTGATGATATATAAAAAGACTCTTATGAAGTTGCTTTTCAAAGAATGGAATTTTATCAAGAAGGTCATGTGTGCCTCAAAACTTCAACAGAAAATAACACTGAGGTAACCTCTTTAAATCATAATCGAATGTTTAAGCTCGATATTAAGCTCGGTAAAGAGAATGAGAAGTTAGAGAGTTACATTTTTTATCTTAAGGATTATACCAAATTCTTAGAATACAACAATAAGATTCATGGTGAAGAAATTTTCAGTATTCGAAGCGAATCCTTAAGATCAGATAAACATGAATCTCGTGAATCGTTGAGAAAAAAGTAACTTGTTTCCATGAAACCTTAGAGAAATTTACTAGGGGAAAATATAATATTTATTTATTTATTTCTAATCAAAGGGCTTATTTTAATAAAATGGAGTAGGTTATGAACCTAATACATAGCTTAATAATATTTGGCATCATAAGAAGAAATATAATCGCCCAATATTTAAATGCAAATTTTGTAATAAGATTGGTCAGTTTGAACCTTTGTTCTATGATAAATTAGGAGTGTCTAAAGAGAAAACCTCAAGACCTCTTAAAGTGACTAACTCACCAGAACCGAAAAACATTTGGGTGCTAAAGGTGAAAACTTGATCTTTTTTGCACGGAATCATTTGTTTTGTAGGTTATTATTGCAATTTTGATAAATTTATTTAAATCAAGTGTATACTATGAGTGTACAAGATAACTACGATTATCCGTGAATGGCACTAGAGAGAAAAAGAGACAAACATCCAGGAATGGAACTGAAGTGAAAGAAGACAAAGATCCATGAATAGCATTGGAATAAAAAGACATGTATTTGTTTTGGTAGGTGCCAAGTGAGTTGGATTTTAACAACAAGATAAGATGTTGATAGCAACAAGACCTAGGGTGATGCAAATGAGCACGAAACACTCTCCGAGCTATACATGATATTGCATTTTACTTCTATGCATGATACATGAATGATTTATGCATGTAATGCAGACAATTACGACAACAAAGATAGACTCTTTTATGGAGGTAAGGTTGGAACTCTGATTCCTCGACATAGGGAATACTACTAATTGTGCTTGTAAAGAAAGTGTCTTGAACACGCTTCTACCACACTTGTGAATTGTATTGAACTGATTATCCTTTGAGGAAGGACGTAGAGAGCTACTTATGGATTCTCTTAAAGTAGATTGCCCTAGATTAGCTGAATGCTAAGGATAAATTGATCATGGCTTCAGTTGGTCTATTGCTAGGAATAAAATGATCATGGATTAAATTCTTGAAATGATTGTTGGGAAGGCTTTCCCCAGTATGACTCTTGAAAGAGATCTTTTGGTTAACCAATTTTGAAGATAACTTGCACTGACTAGCAAATCTTGAATTGATTCGCAACAGGAACTGGAAGTAACTTGCCCCTGATTGGATCACTAACCAAGTTTCTCAACTATTTGAACTTTCTTGATACGGAAAACTTATTTATTCAAACATTGTAATTTTAATGCAAAGTTCATGCAAAAGTTTTGAAATCAAAGTCATTTTTGGAATGATGTTATTAATGTACAACAAATGAATCACTAGTCAAAACACAGTGGTTTAGACATTTAAAGTGAAAGAGAAAGAAAAAGTATGGTACCAAAAGAAATGATTTGCAAAAATAATTTTGGAGTTAGTTTACACAACCTTGTTGTAGTATGCTTTCAAAAGAAACCTAGCTTCAATTAGTCTTTTTGAGGGTTGTAAAGTGGTCTGGCTCACAGTTTTCGAAACAAAGGATATAAGGCTCAAAATTTAATTTTAACCCACCCTAGTGTTCATGATGTTCTTTAGTCCTACGTTCAGGTAACTCAGACTGTGCATTTATGTTCTGTAGGTGTTAAGTTATTGGCATGCATTTTTGGTAAAACCAGGTGTGTGAATGTCATGACTAATGTCATAACATTCTGATTTATTAGGTACTGGTTTATTAGGTACCTTTGCAGAAAAATAGTGGCATACAGGTACTGCTGTTTATGAGTGTGTATCTGAGCATTTTGCAAAAAGATCACATTTATTGTCTTCTCAGTAAACAGGAATTCTGATGTCATAACAAATGTTAAGACATCCTGTACTGATCTAACAGTAGTACAGTTTGGTTAATTCTGAGATTTTTCAGGAAGTTGGCTCATTCCTTCCAGAACAGAATCTCCCGTTGTCTTTGGGTTAACCTAGCTCAACCCTAAACTGGTTGATAAAGTCTTGTGACCAAGTCTTATGGTTAAACCTAATTAACCCTAGCTTTTTGTGGAAACCCTAACTGAAGAAACAACTGCTATATATTCAACAGGTCTGCTGTTTGGAAAATAACTCTTTGGACTGAAGATCAATCAGAAACTGTATAGTTTTAACTACTGTAATCCAAGCAATTATCATTGTGATAAGTGACTTGGAATAGGTTTTGTTTGTAAGGGTTTTTGTACCACTCAAAGCTTTGAAGCAAGAGTGATTTGTGTCTCTTGACTAAAGCTTTGAAGCAAAGTCAAGTTAGGTTTATGTATCACTCAAAGCTGTGAAGCAAGAGTGTTTGTGTTACTTGATTAAAAAGCTGTGAAGCATAATCAAGTGTATGTTTTGAAGAGTGTCTTCATTAATTCATTAGTCAATTGTTTTAAGTATCACTGCTGTGATTGAGGGGGAGTGAGTAGGAACTCAGATTTAAGTAGAACTTAGATTGAATTTGCATTGGGTAGGTCTTAAGTGAAGGAGATAAACTGGTTGGTTTATTCCTGAATTAATATCTCTTATAGTGGATTTCCTCCCTGGCTTGGTAGCCCCCAGAGTAGGTGTTGTTTCACACTGAACTGGGTAAACAATTGACTGTGTTCTTTACTGTTTTTGTATTTACTGTCTTATAGAAAGTCAGATACGGTGTCACAACATTGACTGTGACTTTGAGTATCTACAGCCAGAATTTCAATTGGCATCAGAGCAGACACCCTGCCTGTATTACTGGGTGAGATCTAGGGATATCACTTTCTGGCACTATGGACAAAGAAGGAGTTTTTGGAAATAGACCACCCATTCTGGATGGAACAAATTATGACTACTGGAAACCTCGTATGATTGCCTTCTTAAAATCTCTGGACAAAAAGGCTTGGAGAGCTGCTGACAAAGGATGGAACCATCCCACCATAACTGAGAAAGATGGGACAATCAGTCTGAAGCCTGAGGAAGAATGGAGTAAAGAAGAAGATGAGTTAGCCCTGGGTAATTCCAAAGCTTTAAATGCCTTGTTCAATGGAATTGATAGAAACATATTCAGACTAGTACATCAATATGAAATGGCCAAGGAAGTTTGGGACACTCTCAAAACTACCCATGAGGGCACGTCCAAAGTAAAAATGTCAAGGCTTCAGATGCTGACTACCAAGTTTAAGAATCTAAAAATGATGGAAGATGAAACCATTCATGAGTTTCACATGAACATCTTGGAGATTGCCAACACCTCAGGAGCATTGGAAAAAAAGATGTCAGAAGAAAAACTGGTGAGAAAGATTCTCAGATCCTTGCCTAAAAGATTTGCAATGAAGGTAACTGCTATAGAGGAAGCCCAGGATATCAGCAAGTTGAAAGTGAATGAACTCATTGGGTCTCTTCAGACTTTTGAGATGGGGATCACTGAAAATGTTGATAAAAAGAACAAGAGCATAGCACTTGTATCCAACACTGAAGATGAAAACAAGGAGGATGAAGAAGAAAATATTTCAGAAGCTATAACCATGCTTGGAAGACAATTCAACAAACTCATTAAAAGAATAGATCCAAATTCAAGGTCTAATGTTCATAACATCCCCTCTGACATTGACAGTTCCAGCAGAAGACCAAGGTCAGAAGAGAAGGGAAATCAAGGCAGAGGAATTCAATGCCATGGTTGTGAAGGATATGGGCATATTCGAGCTGAATGTCCTACCTTTCTTAAGAAACAAAAGAAAGGAATGACTGTTACCTGGTCTGACTGTGATTCAGAAAGTAATTCTGAAGAAGAATCTGCCAAACTAGCTACTGCACTAACTGGTGTTTGTTCCTCTGAAAGTGACACTAGTGATGAGGAAGTGACATTTGAAGAACTGGCTGATACTTACAAGAAATTGTGTATCAGAAGTGCTGAAGTTTGTGTGCAGAATGAGAAACAAACAAAACTCATCATAAAGCTGGAGGCTGAAAAAAGGGCAGACCTTGAAACTATAAGTCATCTAGAAGGGGAAGTTCAAATGCTGAACTCAAAACTGAACCAGATGACCAAATTTGTCAAGATGCTGACAAATGGAACTGACAAATTGGAAGAAATCCTTCAGGTTGGACAAAATATGGAAAACAAGTATGGACTAGGATTTGTGGAAGCAAAGAAACCTGGTGCAGACAAGAAGATCAGGTCTGATAAACAAAGGTCAAAGCAGATGTCACAACATAACACTCAACATCGGGAACAGAAAAATATGAAGAAAAAGTACCAAAGATGGAGATGTCATCATTGTGGGAGGTATGGTCACATTAAGCCTTTCTGCTTCAGATTGTATGGATACCCTAATCAGAACCCAGGTGCTAAACCTAAATCTAAAAAGGTACCACATACTCCCCAATGGAAGAAAAAGGCTACTGCCCTGATAGCCCACACTTCCCTGAGAGTCTCTGCAAAGGAAGACTGGTACTTTGACAGTGGGTGTTCTAAGCACATGACTGGAATCAAGAACCTTCTCAATAATGTTAAACCTCACACCACTAGTTATGTGACCTTTGGAGATGGTGCTAGAGGTGAAATCAAAGGAGTTGGTAATTTGGACTGCCCTGGAGTTCCAAATCTGAATGAAGTACTATTGGTAAAAGGCCTGAATGTTAATCTCATTAGTATCAGTCAATTATGTGATCTAGGATTCAAGGTCATCTTCTCAAAATCTGAATGTCTTGTAATTAATGAAAAACAAGAAGTTGTAATGAAAGGAATCAGATCTAAAGACAATTGTTACTTGTGGCATCCTGAGAACACTAATAACTCCACTATGTGTTCTATTGCCAAAGAAGAAAAAGAGGTGAAACTGTGGCACCAAAAACTTGGCCATCTTCATCTAAGAAGAATGAAAAGGACTATCTCTATGGAAGCAGTCAGAAGGATTCCAAGACTACAAATTGATAAAGGGAGGGTTTATGGTGAACATCAAGTGGAAAGGCTTGGTGAAAAGAGATATGTCTATGATGTGGTGAATAACTTTGAAGTTGTTAAAGAACTGTGCACAAGAACTCAAAAAGAAGGGTGTATTGTCAGAATCAGAAGTGATCATGACAAGGAATTTGGAAACAGCAAGTTTAATAAGTTCTGTTTCTCAGAAGAAATTAGTCATGAATTCTCTTCTCCCATAACTCCTCAACAAAATGAAGTTGACAGAAGGAAAAATAGGATCATACAGGAATCTGCCAGAGCTATGATTCATGTCAAAAGAATTCCTTTTCAACTTTGTGCTGAAATAGTTACAGCTGGTAGTAGCTGTTCTCAAATTATCTGGACAAAATAGATGCTCACTGAGTATAATGTCTCACAAGATGTTGTGACATTGTATTGTGAAAATCTGAATACAATCAATATTTCCAAGAACCCTATTCAGCATAGCAGGACCAAGCACATTGACCTTAAAAACTACTTTATCAGAGACCTTGTAGAGGAGAAGACAATTAAACTGGAACATGGTGTCATTAAGCTACAACTGGCTGACATGTTTACCAAGGGTCTTGATGCAAATCAACTTGAAAACTTGAGGGGCAAGATGGGTATTTGCTAACATAAGAAATTATAGCAATTAATTTTGCTCAAAACAAGGGTTGAAGGAGTTATTTTTGTTAAGTCTATTTTAAGTGGGTTAATCATATATTTCCCAAACTCTTTCAAAATTTCTAAGAAGTTGAATAGACACACATTTGCCTCCTTCCACTCTCGACTTTGCAACATCTCTTTTTCTCTCTTTCAAAGTTTTCTCCCTAGTTGCTACTGGTTTTCCAAGTCAATCAAAATGTCTAAAACTTCATCCTCATCCAAGACAACCGTTTCATCTTCATCATCTGATCAAGATTCTCGAGCAATCACCTCATGCATGGATTCTGAAGTCCTGGAGATTACTCCTCTCAGAGAAATAGCAACTAACCCTTCCAAGGTCAAAAAGCTGAGAACAAGGCATGCAGGAAGGTCTCAGGCGACGTCTTCCGGTAATCCCTCTCAACCTTCATCTTCTGTACCTAATAGGGAAGGATCAGCTCATGTACACCAAGCAATAGCTAGGCTTGTTACAAGAATCCTGAGTGAGAACCACTCTGTACCGGGGATTTCTGTTCCATTAAATCAAGAATCAGCAAGCCCAAATGTTGAAGCAAATCCAGATGTCTCTGAGAATGTTGAGACACCAGATGACAACATTCAAAAACCATCTGAAAACCTGGATGACATTCAGAACCCTTCAGAGAAGAATGTTGAACCACCTGTTATTGACGTGGATGAGGAATACTCAGACAATGACCTGATTGAAAATATCAACCCTAGCATAGCTAGGAGAATGATGAACAGGAAGGGCAATCAAGATGCTGCAAAAGGTCTGAACAAAGAGAAACCTGCTGATAAGAAAACCATGACTGAAAGGAAGACTGGTAATGTGAAGACTGGAATGTCCAAAGGGAAGGTGAAAGCCCAAGAGCATACTGGGAGTCTCTCAAAACCTGCTAGACAACCAATTACAAAGAAGAGAAAAGAACCTGAGTCTTCTGATTCTGATGAGGAATCAGAGTTTGAAATTAATGCTGAAGACATTCCTATTAGAAGGAAACTCCCTTCCAGCAAAATGGCTAGAGTTCCTGAAGTCCCAACAGACAACATCTCTTTTCACCACCCTGATAATGCCAACAGATGGAAGTATGTTTGCTTAAAGAGAATAGCTTTAGAAAGAGAACTAAACAATGGTGCCATGGATTGCAAGGAAATCATGGACCTGATCAAAGCTGCTGGACTAATGAAGACTGTGGTAAAATTTACCAAGTGCTTTGAAAATCTGGTCAAGGAATTTATAGTGAACTTGTCTGATGAATGTGCTGATGGAAGGTCAGCTGACTTTGAATGTGTTTATGTTAGAGGAAGAAGGGTTAATTTCTCTCCATCAGAAATTAACAAATTTCTTGGAAGATCAAATGAGGATTGCCCTGAACTGGAAGTCACTGACAATGAAGTATGCCAAACCATCACAGCAAGACAAGTCAAGTGCTGGCCCTTGAAAGGCAAGCTGAATGCCAGCAAACTAAGCATGAAATTTGCCATCCTGCACAAGATTGGTGCAGCCAACTGGGTCCCTACCAACCACAAATAAACTATCTCCACAGGATTGGGGAGATTCATTTATGCTGTGGGAACCAAGACTGAATTTGACTATGGCAGGTATCTTTTTGAACAAACTTTAAAACATGCTGGTAGCTTTGCTGTCAAAGGCCCTATTGCCTTTCCCTCCCTCCTTTGTGGAATTATCCTTGCACAGTACCCTGATATCCTGGTGGCAAGAGATACTGCTTGCAAAAGAGCTCCTGCTCTTGGGTTACACTACAAGCTTTTTCAGGGATCTCATGTTCCTGATATTGTCATAACATCAGCTGAGACATCATCTATAAAAACTCAGTCCAAAACATCTGATGTTATAGCTATATTGAAAGAGACCTGCAAAGAGCTGGAGACTAGGAAAAAGACTCTAGAAAACCTAATTGCCAGGTTAGAACAGGAGGAGGATGAAGGAAACAGAAGGGAAGAGGGTGCTGCTGACGATCAACTCAATACTGAAGAAAGTAGCTCCTCTGAAGGGGACAATGCTTAAAGGTTGGTGTAGTTGATGCTGGTTCCTGGTGGAGTTTGCAAGTGTGTTCAGACTTTAGCTGTTGTTTTTATTACTTTTTCTGGATGACTGTATAAACATTTAAGTACATGTATCTTTGGCCCATTTGTGGCTAAAGAGGGGGAGATTTTCTGTGGTTAATTACTTGAAAAACACTATATTTTTCTGCAGTCACATTTATTCTGCTGCTATCTATTCTCTGATTGCTTAAGGGCTTTAGCCAAAAATCTGCCAAAGAGGGAGTTTGTAGGTGTTTAGTTATTGGCATGCATTTTTGGTAAAACCAGGTGTGTGAATGTCATGACTAATGTCATAACATTCTGATTTATTAGGTACTGGTTTATTAGGTACCTTTGCAGAAAAATAGTGGCATACAGGTACTGCTGTTTATGAGTGTGTATCTGAGCATTTTGCAAAAAGATCACATTTATTGTCTTCTCAGTAAACAGGAATTCTAATGTCATAACAAATGTTAAGACATCCTGTACTGATCTAACAGTAGTACAGTTTGGTTAATTCTGAGATTTTTCAGGAAGTTGGCTCATTCCTTCCAGAACAGAATCTCCCGTTGTCTTTGGGTTAACCTAGCTCAACCCTAAACTGGTTGATAAAGTCTTGTGACCAAGTCTTATGGTTAAACCTAATTAACCCTAGCTTTTTGTGGAAACCCTAACTGAAGAAACAACTGCTATATATTCAACAGGTCTGCTGTTTGGAAAATAACTCTTTGGACTGAAGATCAATCAGAAACTGTATAGTTTTAACTGCTGTAATCCAAGCAATTATCATTGTGATAAGTGACTTGGAATAGGTTTTGTTTGTAAGGGTTTTTGTACCACTCAAAGCTTTGAAGCAAGAGTGATTTGTGTCTCTTGACTAAAGCTTTGAAGCAAAGTCAAGTTAGGTTTATGTATCACTCAAAGCTGTGAAGCAAGAGTGTTTGTGTTACTTGATTAAAAAGCTGTGAAGCATAATCAAGTGTATGTTTTGAAGAGTGTCTTCATTAATTCATTAGTCAATTGTTTTAAGTATCACTGCTGTGATTGAGGGGGAGTGAGTAGGAACTCAGATTTAAGTAGAACTTAGATTGAAGTTGCATTGGGTAGGTCTTAAGTGAAGGAGATAAACTGGTTGGTTTATTCCTGAATTAATATCTCTTATAGTGGATTTCCTCCCTGGCTAGGTAGCCCCCAGAGTAGGTGTTGTTTCACACTGAACTGGGTAAACAATTGACTGTGTTCTTTACTGTTTTTGTATTTACTGTCTTATAGAAAGTCAGATACGGTGTCACAACATTGACTGTGACATTGAGTATCTACAGCCATAATTTCATGTTCCAAGAGATTTTTGAATTGTACTGATGATAGTTATGATGATGACTCAGAAAAACCAAGGGATTTTATAGATGGCAGTCACTTCTATCTTTTTGATAGTGTGAACATTTTGTTTTTATTGAGGATTTTAGTTATTGATTTTTCTTATCCCTAACTTTTAACCGAACTGTTTCATTTGACATTACAGTCAGCGGGATGCCCTAATTTTGCTTAAGTCTCCTTCATAGGTTTTGACTTAGCAAACATTTCTTTAAATATTCTTTTTATTCTTTTTTTGTGGAAATATAGTGAGTGCCTTGTTTAATGATTACAGAGAACCGTCACTATCACTTTTTATTTGAAGGAAATCTTCGACGCTTCTTTGATGTGTGCAAAGGAAAGCTTATAGTTGAAACTTTTATTGAAAGGTGCCTTGAATGATTTTCTTGTATTTGAATGCACAATCAAATTAACTGAGAAGTACCCTACCCCAGGTTAAAAAATTAAGGGTTTTTCTATTCAGAAATAAACTCCAACTTCTAGGATCAAAGGGGTTGACAAGGGATTAACTGCCTTATTTCTCTAGTATTTGGGAAATAAAATAATGCCTTACATCGTCAACCAAGTTTTATTTGAAATCATACCAACAACACTTATGGGTATTTCATTTTGATCAACCTCCCTCCAATCTTTTCATAAACAAAAGCTTGATAAAGAAAGTAAATAAGAGATATATATTTGAAAGCAGTAAATGAAAATGAATTGAATCAAAACATTGCAATGCTCATTTCATTAAAACTAACATGAAACTACAAACAAAGTTTAAAAGAAAACAATCAATACAATTAAAGGAAAATGCAAACAGAAAGAAACATGGCCTAGTGACTAATCAGCAACAAGGATGAGATGTCTTGTCTAAAACACTGGCTTTAGGAGGTAGGTTGGCTTTCTCTAACTAAAGTTTCACTTGTTATGCCCTGGCAATGGAGTGTTGATGACTTTCTAACTGAAATCCTGGAAAGTGGGGATCTTTTCCTTAATCAACTATTGAAAACTAGCCTTTAGTGCATAGTAGTTTTCCAAAACATGGAATGCATCACCTTGATGGAACTCACAATAGAGATCAGACATAAACTCTGATGGAAGAGGATCTTAAGAAGGAGGTAGAGCTCTGTGAAACAACCCGATGAACTGTCAACTGATAATGAAATCAATGAAGTCACCATCAAACATTTTTATCCCACAAGAAGGGAAAGGTAAATATCGATTAAACTTGAGAAGGGTGAAATCAAGGTCAAACGACTAAGAGATCGGGTAAGGGAGTCTATTACGCGAGGGGAAGGTAATAGCACCCCACACGCCCATAGTACTCTAAGGTATCCAATCATGTTATTCTAATCTAATGAGAGTGGTCAAAGTCTATGTATAAGGTTTAAAGTAAAAAAGAAAGAGGGAATGCAGGCAAAAGAAAAGAGAAAACAATGTAGGAAAAATAAAGTTGTGCTCGCTCGAGCCTACTCCAATGCATACGTATCCCTTTTAAGGAATCGGAGCAACCATAGTTCGGATTACTTGTTTTAGTGGGTTTGTGTTTTTTATTTGAACAATGTTAGACTCAATCACTCCACCGCGGCTCGGTCTTTGGAGAGTTACAACCTGTAGTGGAAAGGAACTAACATGCTCTTAGAAGAGAAAAGCCGATTGGCAAAAAGAAAGAATTGGTTGGTGTTTTTTTACCTTAAAAAAAGAGATTTGAAAGTTTTAGATGTTTTATGCATTTGCCGAGAAAAAAGAAGGTTTTTGTTTTAGATGCAAAGGATGCAAAAGAAGGAAAAAACATCTAAGGGAGAATATCTAAATCTAATCCCTAATGTTATCATACAATGATTGATCCTAAGTTGTGTTTTGAAGGGAAATATCTACCCTATGTTGACATGCATGGATAACAATCCTAATGTTCATCTCAAATCATCATCTATAGAAGAATCAAGAAGTCCTAAATGAGCATAGCAAGGGTCTATCACCTAAAACTATGTCTTTCTCAAATCATCATCCATAGATGAAAAGAGAGCTCCTAAGGGAACATGCGGAGGGTGAATCATCTTAAAATATGCACAAAAAGATGAAGTCAAGTAAACAAGTCGATGGGCTCAAGAGAGCTATCTCAAGAGAGCTAGCTCAAGAGAGCACACAAAATGTGTCATGAGTAGTGCATGCTAACCCAAGTCAAATGCCTAACCAAGATATTGAGGATCAAGGTAGGAAAAAAAATCAACAATCAAAGGCTCAAGAGAGCACACCTAGAGAAATTTTATATAGTCTAACATGCCAAAGAAAGTCTAACAAAACTATCCTATGAGGAACACATAATGAGTATGAATTCGTGATCTCAATTTCTAAATTGAGTGACTCATCGATCAACAAGAAATAAAGGAAAGCGATAAAATCCTATATGAAGCATGTAATGACAGAGAAGTCGTGATCTTAATTTCTAAATAGAGTGACTCATCGATCAACAAGAAAAAAAAGGAAAGCGATAAAATCCTATGGGGAGCATGCACTAAGAGAAAAGAATTTCTAAATTAAATGACTCGTCGATTAACAAGAAAAAAGGAAAGCAATAAAATCCTATAGGGAGCATGCACTGAGAGCGAAGTCGTGATCTTAATTTCTATATTGAGTGACTCATCGATCAACAACCAAGGAAGAAAACACAAGCACAACACATATAGCAAATAAAATGCGAAATGTCTGTTAGAGGTCTTTAAACAACGACTTTGCCACTATGGGGGCTCCAAGAAATATCTAGAAAACTATAAAGAATGAAAGAAACAAAAAGGAGGCAGTGCAATACCAAACGGATAATAATTCATAGCAAGCAAGCAAAAATAAGAAACCCATAGAACTTCGAGTTAGCTAGCATCATCAAACAAAGCAAGTCAGAAATCAGATGTCCAACATAAGCCCCGAAGCAAACGGTGTGAAAATAAATCACAAATATGATGTACATCAGACACCATCACAAAATTCATCCTGCATAAAAATACAATCCAGACAAAAACACAACAAATATGTGTATTTCTCAAGTCAAGAGGATCAAAACATAAACTTGTCGGAATCACATCTGTATCTCGCAAATAAAGTGAAATACAGACCAAATAGAATATCAAATTCATATTACCAAAATAAAGTGGAACATGAATTAATATTATCATGAGAATCCCTTAGTATGATTCCTTGCACAACCAACACACATGTAAAAAATAACAAGGAAAAACTATTCTGAAAGAAAAAACACAATGAAAAAATGAAGCAAAATAAAAAGGAATTTTCTATTTTTTGGCCTGGAACCCGGTTACCAGGATTTGGGTAACCGATTACCCTAACTCAAGAATCCAAGAAAAGAGAAATTGACTTGAGTTAACCGGTTACCATAATTGGGTAACCGGTTCCCAAAACTTTGAATATTTTGGCAATTTTCTTCTGAATTAGGGTAACCGGTTATCATAGTTGGGTGACCAGTTACCACGTAACAGTTTTGAAATTTTTTGTGAATGAAATGGATGGTAACTGGTTACCATAAGCGAGTGACCAGTTACCCTCGTGTTAGAGGCCGTTTTAACAAATTTTTGATCACTTTCAATGGCTTGGATAATTAATCAAACACAAAGTCTCCATACATTCATCACATAATTTTGCATAATCCATGGTTTAGATTCAAATAACACATGATTTATATAAGATCAACAATTAGGCTTCATGCGGCATTAATCATTTTTATTTATTTAACAATTAAGCACTTTCATGAAATAATCACTTAAATCAAATAAGTGTTTAATTCAATTATCCAATATCAGATTTACACATGATTGTCGAATCAATTTACAATTCTATCACTAGATCTAAGTTCTCAAATCAAAATTCAACCTAGATCCAATTCATGCTTGATCAAAAAAGGTGCTTCTCAAATAATCACTTATTTCAAAAGTGCTTAATTCAAGGAAACTCACTGATAGAAGTGAAGAGGAGGGCTTAGGTCTAGAGATCCCAATAAACGGATCAAAGATCGAAGAAGAATTACTCTTGATCGTGACTTCGGATTCTTGATGAAATTGTTGTTGTGTTCTTGATCAAAAGTAAAGAAAACTTTGATTTGATTCTTGAGAATTGAGAGAATTGTTAGACTTGTGTTTTTTGAGAATTAATGAATTATGAGAGCCTCCCCCTTTGAAAATTCAGATTTCAAGATTATATAGTATGAGAAAATTGGGCCTTGAATATGCAATTGGATTGGGCATTGACTTGAAAGCATAAGCCTGACACGACCATAAAGTTCCACGTCATCATCCATATAGAATATTCAAAAAGTTACAACATGAAAATTGAAGATAATAAAATTTGTGATGCATTTCCGAAAGAATGGGTTCAATCCGATAAACGACAAGAAAGTTGTGAATTTTGAAGTTTTACTGACACCGTGTCAGACAAAAATAATTTCTTGTGCAGAATTTTATTCTGCCACGCGCGAAGAACACCAAAAACAAAAGCCTTCAAATCACTGTTTGCCTTTGGCATCTGAAGAAAAACTGTAGTAGACAAAAATTTTGAACCAACGCCTCCAGGCTCAGCTTAATATGATAAAAATCAAACGAGATATGAATTTTACCGTATCAAACATTAATACAAATAAATATCGGCTCAGCACCAACATGTCTTTATAAACTCAAAGTTCACGGGTCCTTCCTTAGTGAATCATATTTTGACTTTCAAATACGACATCAAGATGACATTGAGATGGAATTTTAGAAATCAAAACCGCACGCGTACGACATTCCAGCCGGGAGTTATGAATTTTCTAATGCATACAAAACCACGATTCAGCATACTTTTCATTGTATTTTTCACTGTATAACTTCCAAGAAAATTGCACATTTGGAGACCTTTCTTCGAGAATTAACTTTTGGTCTGAACACGAAAGTTGGAGAGGACATCCAGACGGTTTCAAATCTTCAAAAATCCACCCAAAACACCATTCCAAAACAGTAGATACATATTTTTAAACTCATATCGGTTGAAGTACTGTTTCCAATTCACACTGCTTTAAATTTATCGGAAACACCGAAATCTTTCACAACTCGACATGCTTAAAAAAATATGATAGCTTTGTTACGTTGATGAAATGACTTGATCCCATGTGTACAGATCCAATGATATGCATGCATGTATATGCTAACAAGAGTACAAACCAACTTGAATTAAAAAATGAAGAGGGCAAATTTTAGGGTATAACAACTGCCCCTATTCAATCTTCTTTAACCAGGGGGTGAGATTGGAGGACTCCTTTCGAACAACCAAGGTAGAAGAGGATTGAATACTTATTAGAACCATAAAATTTGCACTATGAAATCGGTAGGGTTAGGATGAAACTTTTGGTTTTTATTTTATTTTATCAGAAGATGTATGCCAGGTTAAGTTTAGACATACGAGACAATTATCGGGTATTCAAGAAAGAGACCAACTACATCAGGCTCTAAAAGAGATATTAGATATGAAAGAGACCTAACAACAGGAGCTTAATTGAAGAAATGTGAAATGGAAGAGATCTTCCAAATTGATCTCAACTGCATATCAAAGATGGAAGGAGTCTATCAAATCGATCTCAATCGGATATCAAAGATGGAAGAAATATGTCAAATTGATCTCAACTGGATATCAAAGGAGGAAGAAATATGTCAAATCGATGTCAACTGGATATTAAATATTGAAGAAATATGTCAAATCAATCTCAACCAGATATCAAAGATGGAAGAAATATGTCAAATCGATCTCAACCAGATATCAAAGATAGAAGAAATCTGTCAAATCGATCTCAACCGGATATCAAAGATGGAAGAAATATATCAAATCAATCTCCCCATATATCAAAGATGGAAGAAATCTATCAAATCGATCTCAACCGGATATCAAAGATGGAAGAAATCTATCAAATCAATCTCAACCGAATATCAAAGATGGAAGATATCTGTCAAATTGATCTCAACCAGATATCAAAGATGGAAGAATTATGTCAAATCGATCTCAACCGAATATCAAAGATGGAAGAAATCTGTCAAATTGATCTCAACCAGATATCAAATAGAGAACTCTTCAATCAAAAGAGAAACTCAAAGGTTGAACAGATAACACTTGTATCAAAGGAGATCTCAAAACAACAAGGAGACTAGCTGAGGGTAGGCTTTTGAAAAAATACCGCCACTCTAAAATGGACTTGCCGAGGATAAAGATATGTATGTTTGGTCAACATTAGAACCACACAAGAAAGAGACCGACCAACACAGACTCTCAAGTGGGATATTAGCTTAGCTAACAGAAGGAAAACTCAATCAATACGGACAAACTGGAGACAAAGAACCGACTAAGCAGAAACCCTTAGAGGACACCGATCAAAGGTGAACTCGACAAGAGAAAGAGACAAACCAAAGGAGACTCTAATAAGGATTTCCAACACAGGTTAGGCTTTAACAAGGTTGCGAATACGCAAGAACTACAATATCCCTCAGGCCAAAAGCAGGACATGATTCTTCAAGAGTAGTAATTATCTAAATTACCACGAACCAAGTATCGATACCCAAATACTGGGGAAATGGAGAATACCAAAGACCCGAATGGTGGTAAACCAAATTAGATTGCACTGGGAGAACAAATCAAATCTATGTGCATAGCAACCTGATTACTGAAAGTAAACAGAATTGGCTTATACTTATGCATGTTTGAATTTTTCTTTCTATTTTGGTAGATGCAATGAAATGGTGCATGTTTTAGCGATACATTGGGAACACTCAGAAATAATAGGCTGTTTAGGAGACAATAAACTCCCGAAATATTATCTTTGCACATCTGATGTTTTACAAAGAGAGATCAATCTGAACCTCAGTGGGGAATCACAATTCAGACCCAAAATATTCTGAAGATTTCTGTCACTGGGCAAATAACTTCCTGGCGAAAATACAACAAACATAAATCGCAGCTCTGAAAGAATCTTGAACTCTAATCTAACTCTCAACTCCCTGGAGAACAAATCCAATCCCTTCCTGTCTATGATGAGGAAAACTTCACTGGGAATAGAAACTTTACTAGGGATCATAGAAATTCTTAAATGAAAATAATTTTATTCACACCACACTGGGGATAACGACTATAGGTGATAACCTTCACTTGGCGAGGAAGAGAAAACCTTCGAAACACAACTTGAAATTTGGAACTCCACTGGGGAACTTTCCATTAATACTCTCCTACTAAGGTAAGAGACCCTTGAATGACAAACTTCAATGCATATTGCTCCAGAAAAGGCAAGGGACTTGATCCACTAGGGAATAAGCAGGTCTAATGATCAATCTTCTCCTCAAGAAAACTTAATAGAGCGAAATTCCCTAGGGAAAACTGAACTTCACGGGGAGTCAAACAATCAATCTCACTGGAGATAACACCACCATATGGAAATCTTCTCTTGAGAAGAAATAAACGTCTTGGGATAGAAGCTTCACTGGGGTTATCTCAAACACATTATATTGAAGGGGATAGAAGAGTTATGAATGGCACCATCATGTACACCACACTAGGGAGGAAGGATACCTGCTCCAATGGGAAAAGAAAAATTTGCTTCACTGGGAAGATAAAACTTGCTTCACAAGGGTATAACTGTAAATTAATCCAGAGTATCCTTGAAATTCGGCTTCGAATGGGCATAAAGCCACCTATTCCATTGAGTAACAGAGAAGCTTCAGATAGTGGCATCAACAACACCATCCACACTGGAAACAACCATTCTTGTAAGATTCACGTCACCCAAAGAGTTGCACTGGGAAGAGAAAATCGACTCAAATCTGGCAGAAAAACCGCCTCCATGGGAATACCAAACCAGAATCTCCCATGGGTTATTAGGAATCTCTTCAAGAAAACTCAAATATAGGCAGATCGCACTAGAGAAAAGAGTGTAAACTTCATTGAGGAGTAGCATGCGTACTTTACGGGGAAGACAAGGGCTAATCTCACCGGGGAAACCGCAAAATTCCGCCTTCAAGGGTAATGCGTCAATAATCTTTCAAGAAACCCAGAAAGAACACTTTGCAGTGAAGAGGCAGAGCATACTCAAGCAAGGGTATGACATCATCGGAGATACATGATTTTGTCCTGGGCATAGGTGTGCATTCACTGAAGGTAATCAAATCCCATTCTATAGAAATCCTTATGTTGGTCGCATACGGACCCTTGTTGACTCACTTGCTGGTACGCTTCAACCATACCTGCAAAAAATGGAGATCACAATAACATGCCCCGGTATGGGATGACTACCTTAGCCATCATATTAGACACCTGAAACTTTAAGCAATTTTAATTACTAATATCATTTGTTTTAAAGCTTTAATGTTTTAAATGAAAATTTTATCAAAAATATTGGACGTCTTTTGCAATCAAAACAGTAAAATTAAAAACAAATTGGCAAGATTTGAAAAGGAAAAAATTTATTGATTGATTGGCCTGTAAATAGGCCTTTACATCAAGAAGTAATTCCTGGAAAGAGGTAATTGCATAAAAAGCATATAGAGGAGAAAATAAAGAGGGCAGTGTGAGTGCAGATTTATCGAGACCGACTATTCTATAGCTCTTATGACCTCAAAGCTTCTTAGTATCTTTCTTTCTGAATAAACTGATTGGACTGATAATTCCCAAACCAACACAACAACAATGTAAATTGATATTAAAGATGCAATGCAGACTGTAGTATTCGCTTTTAATCCCTAACTTTTTCCTGGATCGCTGTTGTACCCCAAAATTTTCCCTCCCATATTTCTCAATACATTTCAAGAAAGATCCTTAAGTTACTCAAGGAAGTCCAAGGGTTGACCAGACAAGCTCTCTCCTAAGGCAGTCTACCTCAAATTAGGGTTTCATGTTGCATCAAGATACTTGAGTCCAAGGGATCCCAAATGCTCAACATTGTCCTAATATGTTCTCAATATCATCCATGTCAAGTTTCAAGCCTTGTAGAGGAAGTTTGCTCAGTCAATTGCCCAAAGGCCAAAAAATCAATTGTGCTAGGGCAAAAGTCAACTGTGGCCCAAATACAGTCAAACTTCAATATTTTTGGTCAACATCCTCATTTTGAAGTATATTTCATCATTTTATCAAGGGTTGATCATGATTCCACAAGGGTTGCTCATAATTCATCAAGAACCAAAAGTTGCTAAATTAGGGTTTTACAGGAAAAGTCAACTCAACTTTGACCAAGCATAACTTTCTTATATTTTATGAGAAATGACCCATCCAAAGATCATTTTGAATAGGATGAAATTCCCTACAATCTATATTCATCTCCCAAGTTTAAAATATGCATTCACAAGAAGTTATGAATTTGGACATTATAGGTCATTTTGAAAAGTCAACAAAAACACCTTTTTTTTGTCAAAGCTTCATAACATGGAATACCAAATTGAGAGTTGACTAAAAGGGTTTCTTATAGGACATCTCAAGCTTTCTAAAAAGTCCAAGAACACCTTCAAAGAGTCAAAATTGAGGAAGTTATTCATTGGTGAAGTTGACCCTTTTTGCAAAATTGTCAAAAGTCAACTATGCCTCAAATTGCAATTTTTGCTAAATGGGCCCAATCTTTTGCATTTGTTTTGAGTTGGTAGCATGGTCCACGAGCCCTAGATCTTTCCACTTGTCTTTATCTTATTTTTATTATTTATTTTGATTTTTATTTGAATTAAATCAATTTAAATCAAAACAAATCATGAAAAATCCAAATCATTGAAATCTCAAGATATTGTGCATGTTTCAGGTTCTATATCCAGCTAGCAAAAGATTGAATTCGTGCTAGGCAAAAGTGGGCACCAAAAGATTGATTTTGGCCTATTTTGGAAAGAATTTCAAGTGAATCAAATCAAGATCAAAATCAATAATTGTCAAAGATTGAATGGACTTTTGTAAACCTAATTCATTCCTCAGTATATAGGGAACATTTGCAGACAAAAATCACAAGGTTTTGGAGGCGCAAAAAGGCAGAACAAACTTGGAAAAATCACAATAAAGTGCTGAGTTGATTTCATAGTTCCAGGAGATTGCAAGGCTCCCTGACCATCTCATTCACTTCCTGGGATCACAAGCAAGCTATACCAATCAAGAACAAGGAGTTTCCAGTGCTATAACTCATTGTAAGTCAGCCACGACAATGGCTTCTTCTTGAAATCGAATTGCATGATTTTGGCATCTATAGCATGAAATACTTGTATATTCTTGCTCCTTGAAACATTTGAAAGCTATCGATAACATTCAATTGCATTTTTGTGGACTATCTCAGGAATTGCCTATATTAGGGTTTTATGCTTCATTTTAGGATCTTTGTATGCAGACAAAATTAGCCCCCATGAAGGGCATCATGATACTCAGAATGTCAAGGCGGTTTGATTCATGGCATTAGATGTCATTTATCATGACCATGGAAGGTTTTGAAATGATCCAGGGTTTTAGCTACGAACATATGTCAGTAGTTAAAAGTCTGGGACTTTTACCAACGAAGAGAGGACAGGGATGACTTGCGTGGCACCCTTGGATTGGTTCATTTGAATTCTGGCGCAAATTTTTTTTATTTTTTTCCACTAAAGATCATTATTATATATTATCAATTGTTATCATGCTATATACAAGAAACATGTCCAGCGCAGTTGGTAGTGAGGTGATTGGAAAAGGCTTCAGGACCTGGGTTCGAATCCCAGTTCCCCCCCATTATTTCACATATTTTTTCTTTCCATAATCAAGCGTGTGTATAGGTGGGATGACCACCATGGTCCATCATCATCCAACCAGCCATATGTCCAGGAGGCCAGATCTAAAGGCTATTTTTGTACCCCAAAATTTTCCCTCTCATTTTATCAAGTTTCTCCCCACAAGACTCTTTGGACTCAAGACCAGATTAGGGTTTGCTCAGCTCAAGACATTTCCTTGCACTGTTGACCTGAAATTAGGGTTTGAGTTTGCACAGGGATTTTTGGACTTTCAATACCTCATTTGACTTTCATACTTCATGTTGGACCCATAAGATTGCTCATACCAAGTTTCAAACCTTGGATCACTTTTTTGCCCAGTCAATTGGACAGTTGACCTAAAAATCAGATGTATTGGGGAAAAAGTCAATTATGGTCAATTTACAGTCAACCTTCATAATTTTTGATCCAAATCAACATTATAGACTCATATAAACCATTTGATCAAGTTTGGACCACAACTCCTCAAGAAATTTGATCAGATCAACAAAAGGGCAAAATGGTCATTTTTAGGGTTTTGACTGTAGATGGGCAATTTCTGATTTTTAACCTAGCCAATGGAAAATTTGGTTCAAGCATGGTTTCAAGGACTCAATGGCATCATATTGACCTAATCACAAGGTTTAAAAGATCTCAAATGCATTGGATTGACAGGTGAATTTTCCAGTCAACTGATCAAAAATCAATTGTACACTGAAAAGTCAAACTTTGACTTTTTGGTCAAAATCGAGTGCCAAGGGTCATTTTTCATCAATATGTGTCAAAACATGAAACTTGTTCACCAAGAAACCTAATTTTGGAAATTAGGGTTTAAGATTGAAAATTTTCATAACTTAGAAATTTTCTAAGTTATGAAAATTTCTTATTTTTTCCCAACTTTTTCACCATAATGCAATTGGATTCAAACAAAACTTCCAACATGGAAGTTGTAGTCCTCCACAAAATCTACAACTTTTATTTACAAAGTTTTCCCAAAAGATGCTTGGATCTCAAGTTATGATTTTGTGATTAGAGGTCCAAAAACTTTCTAACTTAGTGAAATTTTGCCCTAGTTTAGGCAGGATTTTGACCTATATTCATGGCAACTTTTCACATAGTTCCAAGTGGAATATAAAAATGCATTTCAAATATGGAATGTAGAACATGTTACAATCTTTCCAAAATTTCCAAGAACTCTCCCAGATCATTTGTGGTTAAGGAGAATCGAAGGATTGAAAATGGCAAATCATCACTTTTGTCCAAGGCATTTTGCACCATGTTACAACTTGCAAATTTGTTCTAAGCATGCTTGTACTTGGTTTACAGGTTCTAATCTCTTCTACACTCAAAAATTGAATGCAAATAGAATGGTTAATGGCATTTTTTTGTCTTGGAAGCTTTGTACAAAGGTTTAATCCAAAAATGGCATAAAGGTAACATTGCCACTTTGATAAAGCATGCTTTATGTCAAATTGTTTATCTTGAGCATTGGACCAAAGATTTTGCTGCAAACCAACTCCACAAATATCAGGAAAGGTGTACCAACTATATGTAGACCTTGAGCTACCTTGTACAACCTTGGCCTTTGTCATTTAAACTTTTGCTTCAAAAACAAGTCAACTTGCAAAAGGTCCATAACTTTGGTATCTGATAAAAACAAGTCTTGTGTTCATTTCAAACAAGTTTAACCCATTGTAGCAAGCAGAATACACGAGTTACAAGCATCTCAAACACCCAAATACACCAAACACTCCATTTCTGCCCAAAACAGGGTAGGCTCTGTAAAACCCAAGCCAAAACCAAATCCACTCGTGCGTTTTGTCCCAAACCACTTCAGACACATTCCATACATCCCATCTGAACTATCCAAGCCCTTCTCAAGCAACTGTAACTCCATTTTCAAGCTTCACCATTTTCAATTTCTGAGTTTGCAGGTTGAGTTCTATAGGGAGATTCAAGCCATTTCAAAGCAAGCTAAGCATTGGGAAAGGTCAAGGGAACATCAAGCAAGCTCAAAAGTCCTTTAGGCCTCATTCAAAGTTGTTGCATTGCCATATTCGAACTTGACTGAAACAGGTAATTTTCAAACTTCCATCTCCTTATTTAGGAATCATTAGGCTTAGGTTTGTGAAGCAAAAATGTAGCCCTTAACGTCCTTGAATTGTACAAATGCATAGCTTCCATTTATATTAACTGAGCTAGGAGAATTTAGATGATGAACATGCTGAAAAAACTAGGTCAGAATTTAGGGCCAATGAAATTCTCTCTGGTTTTTGAGAGTTAGATCAAGTTTTTTATATCATTAGAATTGTGTGATGATGAGCTATAACTTTCATGTTGCAAGATTTTATTTTTAAGCATGTATGCAGGAGTTACAAGTTTGAACAAGAAACGCGCGTTTTTTTTTCTGTCTCAAGGACAGGGATGAAGGAACATTGGACTGGGCCGGGCTTCTTCTGCTTTTGACACCCCACATGCTTGCTTTCTGCACCCCTTGGCCCATTTGTTTTATTTTTGTATATTTTTTTATTTCTTTTATATTTTCTAACTTTATTTATTTTTTTTAAATATTACAAATCACCAAAAATATTTTCTTAATTTTTGCATTTTTATTTTATTTTTTTTATTATTTTTTTGGACATAAAAATAGTTTATTAAATAACAATACTTTTATTTTCTTAAATAAATTTGTAAATAATATTAAAATACTTAAATATTTTTATTTTATCATATTATACACTATAAAATAATATTTTCTCACATATTTTATTTTTTAACATTTTGTATATATTATTTCTTTGTACATAAATGAAATAAATAAGAATAGAAATATATTTTCTTTTAAAACAAAAAATTAGGGTTTCCACCCTTTTCAAAAAAATAATCATTAATATTTTTCTTATTTTGAGACATAAATAATTTATTTTACATACATAAAATAAAATACAAAAACATTTTGCATATTTATATTTATTTGTACATTCAAATATTTGCCTATTTATTTATTTGTGCAATATTTCAATTTAGTTGTAATAATAGTTTTAGAGTTTTATTTTGAGAAATATCCCCCTATTCAAACTTGTATCCCCCTCCCCATAATATTGTTGTAATAGTCTCAGATTTACTTTTACGCATTTTATCGCTTTCAAATGCCATGATAGTAAATTTGGGTTTTGTATGCAAAGACCAAAATCAAACAAATAACATGACTAAACACAAGACAAAAATGCATGAAAAATGACAACACAATTCACACAAGCATTTCTAGGGTTTCACCCACTTGTTGCCTTAAAAATGGTCGTGGTATGCGTGTTAGGTATCTTGGCAAAATCAATCAAAACAAAAGATCATAGTCCCTCCATGACGCTATCTTGGTTGCCTAAACAAAATGATCTAGTCCCTCAAAAAACTTGCTAAGATACTTGGCAATATTGTTATCATGGTCATACGATGACCCATGCCCGTCCCGTTTAACATCCAAAGATAGGGTTGTTGACCAAATGAAATGGTAAAACAACAATATCCAAGGAATAAAACTGTGTAGAAAAGACTTTTGATTAGGGTAGACAACTCCTAGTTACTTGATCATTTGCGAACCATCCTTGTTATTTTCAAAAACATCACACAACAATTTCAAAACAATTTCTAAACAACTTTCAAACATTGAAACATTATTCAAAAGACAAACACCTTTGTATATATTCAAACAAGAATCATTATAAAGGTTGCCACAATGATGGCCTCTTTTCAAAATACTTTCAAAACCACACACAAAAGCACCATTTCAAACAATTGAAGAGCAAAAGCAAGTGATCTAAAAAAAGTAACTAAGAGCCCATGGAAAACCATGGATGAAAAGGGTGCTAGCACCTTCCCTTTTCATAATCTACCCCCCGAACCCAAAAACAATCTCAAAGGTCTTTCCTGTGCTTTTTTACCTTTCCTTTTGGATAAAATAAAAGTCGGTGGCGACTCTTTCTAAACCGAAACATTTGCGAACACAAACGTAAAACCTCAAGTCAGTTCTCCCACCGCATCACAGAACTGGCGACACTGCTGGGGATCATATAAAAGTGGGGTTACCTTAGGGTTTAGATCACCTTTACATGCTTTTATTGCTTTACTTAATTGCTTTACATTTGGTTCTATTTTTTGGGTTTGAATCCTCTACCCGGATTTGGGAAACATTCATAGGTAAATAGCAATATGTTATGGAAATTGTGCGGGGTATACCGACATGGTTGAAGCAATAGCTATATTAGTGCGACATATTTGTGGGTACCGGTAGCGTTTGAATCAATCAAAGAGAATACGGGTCCGCTGAGTGATGTCATGAAGCACTAATGGACTTTTAGAACCTTTACTTGACTAACTTGGCCTTTTTAGGGGTAGTGAGATGACCGGCTTTGGTGCAGTCCGAAGTTGGTAGATACTCGATACTACACTCATTGAGGGTTGTTATCTTGGAATATTTCGGTCGCCAGTAAATGGCTAAACTGAAACAATGAACACAGAAAATAATCCATTGATATTGAGCTCCTTATAACCCGATTACTATTTATAGGACAGGTTGAGCCAACTAAACTTCAAGAGGGTACTTACCTATGAAACCCCATGCAAGCCTGAAACTAGGAACTTGTGTGATTTGTTTGTACATATACTTGTGCATAACATCATAACATCATGAAGCATCATATGCATCCACTAACCATTTCAAGGATTTGGATCTTCATCTTTGTTTCTGTTTTGTAGGTAATGGATTCACTTCGCAGGAAAACTATTCAAGTCAACCTTGTAAGAATTCCTCCTCAACTCAAGGAGCTAGCTTCAAGGATTCCTGAGAATTCTTCATTCACCGAGAGGCATGGTCGTCTTCTCAACTTAGTCAACACCAACACTGAGGAGGATATGCTGAAAGTTCTCTTCTAGTTCTTTGACCCTTTGCATCATTGCTTTACATTTTCTGACTACCAACTTGTGCCTACTTTGGAGGAATTCTCTCAACTCTTAAGGATTCCTATTCTCCATCAACTACCCTACAACGGTACGGAAAGAGATCCAAAGCCTGAAGATGTTATTCAAGCCTTACACTTGCAACCATCTGATATCATAGGCCATTGGGAAACTAGAAGTGGTGTCAAAGGCTTCTTGTCAAAGCTTCTGTTTGAAAAGGCCCAAAGCTACTGGAATTCATTGGACTTACAAGCTTTTGAGGAGATTGTAGCTCTTCTCATCTATGGGATGGTCTTGTTCCCTAACCCTGACCAACTCATAGATGTAAGTGCTGTCAAAATATCCATGGCTAGCAACCCGCTACCTATATTGCTTGGGGATATCCTCCACTCTTTTCACACTCGAACAATGAGGAAAAGAGGTGTTCTCATGTGTTGTACTCCTCTACTGGCAAGATGGTTTATTTCTCATCTTCCCCAATCAGTTTTGAAGAATGAGCAAGGTTTGAGGTGGTCACAACGATTGATGACTCTTACACATTCAGATGTTCATTGGGGTTCTCGATCTCGAGAAAATGTTATCATCATTGATCGTTATGGGGAATTCCCTAATGCCCCCCTACTTGGAATTACGGGAGGCATCACCTACAACCCTTTCTTGGCTCTGAGACAGTTTGGGTATGCCCGGAGGGATGGCCCACATGACATGCTGATTCCAGACTTGGTTTTTGACTTCGAAAACGACGATCAAGGACTCCGACAAAGGTTCATCCGAGCTTGGAGGATGCCCAACAAGGTGGACAGTAAGACATTGGGACACAATAATTCCATCCCCCTTGATCCTTACCTCAAGTGGGTATGAACCCGCGCCCAAAGTCTTATGATGCCTTACCCCTACATTCTCCATGTGATCAAAGAGCCTGTTATTGAAGGAGAGGTTCCATACACCCTCCTACATCCTGACATGCCAACATCACTAGAAGATTTACAAAGGAGTTGGATACAGCTCAAGGGAGAGCGCGATACTTTTGAAGCCCAATTCTATGCAAGTGAGAAGAAGGTTTTGGAACTTACTCGTCAACTTCACGAAGAGCAGACTCTCAACACTTACATTGCACCAAAGAGGATGCGCAACGTCTTTTTACCTTAGAATTTTGTATTATATTTCCCATGGGGCATTGATGTACTAACAAATTCTATCTTATTTAATATGACGTGTGTTCCATTTTTTGTCTAAAACAAATTTGAATTTCTGAATCCTTGAATGCATTACATGAATAGATATCATTCATCATATGCATAAGCAGGTCTTTGCAACAAGTCTCCTTATCTTCTTACTGTTTATTTCAGTAAGATGGCTCTAATGCATACTATCAAGGACGTCCAGGCTCAAAATGCTCAACTCCAAGAGATGTTCTTGAACCTATCCAAGGGGCAAGAAGAGGTGAAGGCTCTCCTCACAAAGGGCATGGGTATAGGAAATCCGAAGGGCATCAGGAATGATCAGTTGGAAGGGCTACAGATTGAGATGGCAACAATGAAAATTCAGATGATGGGACAACTGGTGGGCCAGATGGCTCTTATTCAAAACCTGGCTCGAGGACAAGAAGAGCTAAGAGTCCTAATCACCAAGCTTCATCAATATGAATGTAACCAAATGGGGAAAACAACTAGGGTTGAGGATCAAGTCATCATTCAGTCTCACTTGAGACAAGAAGTCGAGAGAAAACCTCCCCAGTTTGCTTCAGGGTCACAATCCCAACAACAACCTCGCCAACGTCAACAGGGTAACCGACGCAAACAAAATACATATGGAAAACGCTTCACTAAGATTGACATGTCATTATCTCAAGTGCTGCAACGCTTGTTGGAAGTCAAGCTGATTGTATTAAGGGACCCCCTCGAAATCCCAACACAACCATTCTAGGGTACAATCCAAATGCAAGATGTGTGTATCACTCCAACAGTCCTGGACATGACATCGATAGCTGTTGGGCATTGAGAAACAAAATTCAAGATCTGATTAAAGAAACAACGTTGGAGTTCACACAAGATGGCCAGATGAAAATCTTCCGCTCAGGGCTCTCCACCTAAAATGACAAGTTCGAACAAAGAGGCTTATGTTCATTTTGAATTTCCATTTGTAATTTCTTTTGTTATTCAAACAATTATCTGTTATTGTCAAACTTTGTTTCATTAATGCATTGCGTATGTTTGCCTTGAATTATTTCATTTTCATTACATTTTAACTATGCTCGCTTTATGACATTCAACTCTTGCTGAAAGTTACAAGCCTTTAGAGGGAGGATGACGAAAACAATGCCTTAATCTCATACATTATGCTTTTGGACAGACCTTGCTGACAATGTACATGCGTTTCTTTCAAAATCCTAAACACTGGAGTTATAAGGAAGATAATCCCTAGTCAACCCCTTCGAGCCAAAGAAGTAGAAGTTTTCTTTTTTAACACAAATTGAAACATTTAATCAAAACCTGGGGCAGGGCAGTCTCTCAGTTAATTCAAACGCACGTTAAAGTCGTAAACTCTCATCTTGTAATACAATGAATGACATCAAAAATATTCCTTTGGAATCAAAATACGGTGATGGTTCCTTATCACATAGGCAATCATTATCTCTAAAAACGAAAAGCCCACTAAGTCAAAACCTACAAAGGAGGCTTAAGAAAACTGGGGCATCCCGCTGACTGTAATCTCAAAAACAGGAACAATTAGGCAAAAATTAGGGATAATAAACCGGAAAAAAGAGGTCACTACAAATCCTCAACAAAAATAATGCTGCAAAAATGACTTCCTTCCAACGAATTTAACTTGTTTGAACCATCACCAAAATGTCGTTCCAGAGTAAATTGGAGTTCAAATGCACAATTAACTGAGTTTAGGACTGGAGAACATCACGAAGAGCGGGTGGGTACAAATATAATTTGAGCCTTTATCCTTTGTTTCTTAAACCGTGAACCAAGCCACGTTACAACCTTTCAAAAGTCCTAATTTATGCATGGGTTAGTTTGAAAGCATACTGTTACAAAAAGGTATCCTGACTCCTGTAAGGCTTTGCTCTAAATCCTGAGTTGAATTTTTCTTACAAAAGCTTTCTGCTAAAAAACGCATTTTCAAAATTTTAAGACAAACATAAACTTTGCATTATTTATCACTGTTTGCATATGTCTATTTGTTTGACAGCAAAGAAATTCACACAGTGAATATCCGATGAATGAAAGCTCTCTCGGTGAACAAAATCACTTCAAGTGGGATGACACTTCCGCAAAAATCTCCTATCAACAAGGGGGCATGACATGTCACTATCCATCACACCTGGGGCAATCCAGTCTAGATTTCAAGAAATATCTCAAAGTGCAGAGTAACCAGGGGCAAGTCTCCGTCCCCGTCACCTGGGGCATTGAACGTCAATCCCAATGAAGGGTTGCATACAGTCCAACATTTCCTGGCAAAGTCATAAACACTCGCTACTAGGGGCAGTGACAAATCTCCCTAAAATCCTTCTCATAAGAAGACTCCCAGCCAGAGTTTCAATCTTTGATAACCTCTTCCCAGCTAAGTCGACCTCAAGAATCCCTGAGGACTTTTCTCCAGTAAGTCGCCACCTCGCCAAAAGATTGAGCAACAGGGTTTATTTCCCTAAAAAATGGCGGGTTTCTCCAGTTTGAGTTTGCCTCTCCAACTACTGCAAATCAAAAGATCTTCTCTGGCTCAGTCAGATCAACATTAAGATCTCACTGATTCTTACTGCAGTTGAAGATATTCCAGATTTTTGCTGTTTCAGATAAATCTCTCAACAGTTTATTCTGATTCACTTCCAGACCTTTACTGGTTCAGATAAATCTCTCAACGGTTTATTCTGATTCACTTCCAGACCTTTACCGTTTCAGATAAATCTCTCAACGATTTATTCTTATTCATTTCCGGAATTTTACTGTTTCAGATAAATCTCCCAATGGTTTATTCTGATTCATTCTCTGTTCAGATCCAGTTTAACTTTCCGTCAACAATCACTTTTGGATGGCATCTTTAAGCCCATTTCCATACACAATCGAATCAGCATATCATCTAGGTCCCCAGTGGAGCTAAAGCTTTTGAAATACATATCCCTAGCGGAGCTAAATTTCAAGATCCCCGCCAGAGTCAAAACTACAAACTCCCAATCCCCAGCGGAGTTATAATTTCAAATCCTTTAATTCCCATCAGAGTTAAGTCTTCAAACTCCCAATCCATAGAGGATTAAAAGCTTTGAACTACAGACCCTCAACGGAGATGAAACCTTCTTCCCCAGTCAAGTCAAATCTCCAACTATCAATCACCAGCGGGAATCATTCAGTCTTCCCCAAAATTCCCCAGCAAGTTGTCTTAAAATCTGAGAATCAACCAGATAACAGTTAACTTTTGTTTTATCCCCAACCTAGGATAATTCCTCAGTAGATTGGTATACAACCCAAACTCCTGACCCAAACGCCTGAATGAAGATTCTCATTCTTGCCTTCCCAGTAGATTGGTATACAACCCAAACTCCTGACCCAAACGCCTGAATGAAGATTCTCATGCTTGCCTTCCCAGTAGATTGGTATACAACCCAAACTCCTGACCCAAACGCCTGAATGAAGATTCTCATTCTTTCCTTCCCAGTAGATTGGTATACAACCCAAACTCCTGACCCAAACGCTTGAATGAAAATTCTCATTCTTGCCTTCTCAGTAGATTGGTATACAACCCAAACTCCTGACCCAAACGCCTGAATGAAGATTCTCATTCTTGCCTTCCAAGTAGATTGGTATACAACCCAAACTCCTGACCCAAACGCCTGAATGAAGATTCTCATTCTTGCCTTCCCATTAGATTGGTATACAACCCAAACTCCCGACCCAAACTCCTGAATGAAGATCCTCATTCTTGCCTTCCCAGTAGATTGGTATACAACCTAAACTCCTGAACCAAACGCCTGAATGAAGATTCTCATTCTTGACTCCCCAGAAGGTTGGCATACACCCAAACTCCTGAACTTTTTCCAAACAAGAATAAGCTTTTTCCCCCAGAGTCCTGAACTTACTCTCCAGCAGGATAGCTACTCCCCACAGAGTTCTTCATCCCCTAGCATAATGAAGATTCCCATTCTTGATTCCCCAGTGAGGTTTCCAGAGTCTTCATTACTCCCGAACATAAATTTGTCAGATTTTTTATTCCCCTGCAGATTAAGATTCTCATTCTTAATTTCCCACAGAAGCCATCAGAGTATTCCTTATTCTCCAGGGGATCAAGGTTTTCCTTTATTGGATCCCCGGTAGAGATCGCCAGAGTTTTCCCTATTCCCCAGCCGAATTTTGTCAAAACTCCAACTCCAAAGACTTGAAGGATCCCTATGTCCCCAAGAAAGTCGTGAAGGATTCTCACATCCCCACAGAAGTTGTCAAAGGTTTTGAATCTCCAGCAGCGGTCAAGGATTTATTTTCCCCGACAGCAGTCAAAGATTTTATTATCTCCAGTTATCAAGGATTTATTTTCCTCAGCAATACAGCGAATCAGCTTACATGCGCATACATTACACTCATATATCATAAACATTGATAAAACACATATATTGCATCATACATTTCATGCAACATAACTTTGTGTTTCAGTTAACCTTTTACCCTTTTCATTATAAGATTAACAAGCTACCAATATACAATCGAAGACAACTTAGAGATGCTCCAGACACGGATGCTATTCTATTGCTTATTCAGATTCAAACTTCTAGAGACAGCTTAGAGATGCTCCAGACATAGATGCTATTCTATTGCTTATTCAGATTCAAACTTCTAGAGATAGCTTAGAGATGCTCCAGACACAGATGTTATTCTATTGCTTATTCCATACTTCCTTTCTAGAGACAGCTTAGAGATGCTCCAGACACGGATGCTATTCTATTGCTTATTCTAGATTTCCTTTCAGATACAGCTTAGAGATGCTCCAGACACGAATGCTATTCTATTGCTTATTCCAGACTTCCTTTCTAGAGACAGCTTAGAGATGCTCCAGACACAGATGCTATTCTATTGCTTATTCCAAATTTCCTTTCAGAGACAGCTTAGAGATGCTCCAGACACGGATGATATTTTATTTCTTATTCCAGATTTCCATTCAGAGACAGCTTAGAGATGCTCCAGACACGAATGCTATTCTATTGCTCATTCAGATTCCAACTACCAGATACAGTTCAGATACTTTATAGACGCGAATACCATTCTGATACTCGTTCTTCTGACTTACAACATTCAATTCAACAAACATCCTTGGATGGTATCTTTAAGCCCATCTCCAACAAGACTCTATCACATCTCCAAATGGCATCTTTAAGCCCATTTCCTCAACTATATTTTGACGAGTGCAAATATACAGGCACTCTAGTGTCCAATCATCTTTTAACTTCAAGTCACGAACGACAAACTCGACAATCTAACTTTTCAGGTTCAAGAAGATTGAACAGGGGCAGCTTTTGTACCCCAAAATTTTCCCTCTCAATTTCTCAAGTTTCTCCCCACAAGACTCTTTGGACTCAAGAGCAGATTAGGGTTTGCTTGGCTCAAGACATTTCGTTGCACTGTTGACCTGAAATTAGGGTTTGAGTTTGCACAGGGATTTTTGGACTTCCAGTACCTCATGTGACTTTCATACTTCATGTTGGACCCATAAGATTGCTCATACCAAGTTTCAAACCTTGGATCACTTTTTTACCCAATCAATTGGAAAGTTGACCTAAAAATCAACTGTATTGGGGAAAAAGTCAACTGTGGTCAATTTAAAGTCAAACTTCATAATTTTTTATCCAATTCAAAATTATAGACTCATATGAAGCATTTGATCAAGTTTGGACCACAACTCCTCAAGAAATTTGATCAGATCATTAAAAGGGCAAAATGGTCATTTTTAGGGTTTTGACTGTAGAAGGGCAATTTCTAATTTTTAACCTAGCCAATGGAAAATTGGGTTCAAGCATGGTTTCAAGGACTCAATGGAATCATATTGACCTAATCACAAGGTTCAAAAGATCTCAAATGCATTGGATTGACAAATGAATTTTCCAGTCAACTGATCAAAAATCAACTGTACACTGAAAATTCAAACTTTGACTTTTTGGTCAAAATCAAGTGCCAAGGGTCATTTTTCATCAATATGTGTCAAAACATGAAACTTGTTCACCAAGAAACCTAATTTTGGAAATAAGCGTTTAAGATTGAAAAATTTCATAACTTAGAAATTTTCTAAGTTATGAAAAATTCTTATTTTTGCCCAACTTTTCCCAACTTTTTCACCATGATGAAATTGGATTCAAACAAAACTTACAACATGAAAGTTGTAGTCCTCCACAAAATATACAACTTTTATTCATAAAGTTTTCCCAAAAGATGCTTGGATCTCAAGTTATGATTTTGTGATTAGAGGTCCAAAAACTTTCTAACTTAGTGAAATTTTGCCCTAGTTTAGGCAGGATTTTAACCTATTTTCATGACAACTTTTCACATAGTCCCAAGTGGAATCTCAAAATGCATTTCAAATATGGATTATAGAACATGTTACAAGCTTTCTAAAATTTCCAAGATCATTTATGGTTAAGGATAATCGAAGGATTGAAAATGGAAAATCATCACTTTTGTCTAAGGCATTTTGCACCATGGTACAACTTGCAAATCTGTCCTAAGCATGCTTGTACTTGGTTTACAGGATCTAATCTCTTCTACACTCAAAAATTGAATGCAAATATAATGGTTAATGGCATTGTTTTTGTCTTGGAAGCTTTGTACAAAGGTTTAATCCAAAAATGGCATAAAGGTAACATTGTCACTTTGATAAAGCATGCTTTATGTCAAATTGTTTATCTTGAGCATTGGACCAAAGCTTTTGCTGAAAACCAACTCCACAAATATCAGGAAAAGGTGTACCAACTATATGCAGACCCTGAGCTAGCTTGTAAAACCTTGGCCTTTGTCATTTCAACTTTTGCTTCAAAAACAAGTTAACTTGCAAAAGGTCCATAACTTTGGTATCTGATAAAAACAAGTCTTGTGTTCATTTCAAACAAGTTCAACCCATTGTAGCAAGCAGAATACACGAGTTACAAGCATCTCAAACACCCAAATACACCAAACACTCCATTTTTGCCCAAAACAGGGAAAGCTCTGCAGAACCCAAGCCAAAACCAAATCCACTCGTGTGTTTTGTCCCAAACCACTTCAGACACATTCCATATATCCCATCTGAACTATCCAAGCCCTTCTCAAGCAACTGTAACTCCATTTTCAAGCTTCACCATTTTCAATTTCTGAGTTTACAGGTTGAGTTCTATAGGGAGATTCAAGCCATTTCAAAGCAAGCTAAGCATTGGGAAAGGTCAAGGAAACATCAAGCAAGCTCAAAAATCCTTCAGGCCTCATTCAAAGTTGCTGCATTGCCATATTCGAACTTGACTGAAATAGGTAATTTTCAAACTTCCATCTCTTTTTTTAGGAATCATTAGGATTAGGTTTGTGAAGCAAAAATGTAGCCCTTAATGTGCTTGAACTGTACATATGCATAGCTTCCATTTATATTAACCGAGCTAGGAGAATTTAGATGATGAACATGCTGAAAAAACTAGGTCAGAATTTAGGGCCAATGAAATTCTCTCTGGTTTTTGAGAGTTAGATCAAGTTTTTTATATCATTAGAATCGTGTGATGATGAGCTATAACTTTCATGTTGCAAGATTTTATTTTTAAGCACGTATGCAGGAGGTACAAGTTTGAACAAGAAACGCGCGTTTTTTTTTTTTCTGTCTCAAGGACAGGGATGAAGGAACATTGGGTTGGGCCTGGCTTCTTCTGCTTTAGACACCCCCATGCTTGCTTTATGCACCCTTTGGCCCATTTGTTTTATTTTTGTATATTTTTATTTCTTTTATATTTTCTGACTTTATTTATTTTTTCTAAATATTACAAATCACCAAAAATATATTCTTAATTTTTTCATTTTTATTTTATTTTTTTATTATTTTTTTGGACATAAAAATAGTTTATTAAATAACAATACTTTTATTTTCTTAAATAAATTTGTAAATAATATTAAAATACTTACATATTTTTATTTTATCATATTATACACTATAAAATAATATTTTCTCACATATTTTATTTTTTAACATTTTGTATATCTTATTTTTATTATTTCTTTGTACATAAATGAAATAAATAATAATAGAAATATATTTTCTTTTAAAACAAAATATTAGGGTTTCCACCCCCTTTCAAAAAATAATCATTAATATTTTTCTTATTTGAGACATAAATAATTTATTTTACATGCATAAAATAAAATACAAAAACATTTTGCATATTTATATTTATTTGTACATTCAAATATTTGTCTATTTATTTATTTATGCAATATTTCAATTTGGTTGTAATAATAGTTTTAGGGTTTTATTTTGAGCAATATCCCCCTATTCAAACTTGTATCCCCCTCCCCATAATATTGTTGTAATAGTCTTAGAATTACTTTTACGTATTTTATCGCTTTCAAATGCCATGATAGTAAATTAGGGTTTTGTATGCAAAGACCAAAATCAAATAAATAGCATGACTAAACACAAGACAAAAATGCATGAAAAATGACAACACAATGCACACAAATATCTCTAGGGTTTCACCCACTTGTTGCCTTAAAAATGGTCGTGGTATGCATGTTAGGTATCTTGGCAAAATCAATCAAAACAAAAGATCATAGTCCCTCGATGACGCTATCTTGGTTGCCTAAACAAAATGATCTAGTCCCTCAAAAAACTTGCTAAGATACTTGGCAATATTGTTATCATGGTCACACGATGACCCATGCCCGTCTCGTTTAACATCCAAAGATAGGGTTGTTGACCAATTGCAATGGTAAAACAACAATATCCAAGGAATAAAAATGTGTACGAAAGAATTTTGATTAGGGTAGACAACTCCTAGTTACTTGATCATTTGCAAACCATCCTTGCTATTTTCAAAAACATCACACAACAATCTCAAAACAATTTCTAAACAACTTTCAAACATTGAAACATTTTTCAAAAGACAAACACCTTTGTATACATTCAAACAAGAATCATTACAAAGGTTGCCACAACGATGGCCTCTTTTCAAAATACTTTCAAAACCACACACAAAAGCACCATTTCAAACAATTGAAAAGCAAAAGCAAGTGATCTAAAATAAGTAACTAAGATCCCATGGAAAACCATGGATGAAAAGGGTGCTAGCACCTTCCCTTTTCATAATCTACCCCCCGAACCCAAAAACAATCTCAAATGTCTTTCCTGTGCTTTTTTACCTTTTCTTTTGGATAAAATAAAAGTCGATGGCGACTCTTGCTAAACCGAAACATTTATGAACACAAACGCAAAACCTCAAGTCAGTTCTCCCACCGCATCACAACTATCATATGAGGGTCCACCAAAAGCTCAGTCAACATGCAGCAGGGGATCGTGGAAGGTCAATGTGGGTCATATTTGTTTGGGCCAAGAGCTTTCTATCCACACCTCACCAATTTACCAATTTCAGGCCCAATTCTTCTTTTTTCTCTTTTTATATTTTTCTTTTATTTAATTTATTTAGTTATTTTTACTAACATAAAATCAATTCTTTTTATCAAAAAAATCACAAAAAATAATACTTTCATCCAATTAGATTTATACAAAAATTAATTGAATTAGGTTATTTAACTTTAATTTCTTTTGTAAATAAATTAATAAAACAATTAGAAAATTAGGGTTTTAGTTTAATTTAATTCTATTTTATTTTTCCTAAAAAATAACAAAATACAAAAAATAGGCCATGTAAATTATTTTCTTTAAATTAATTTAATTATTAATTAGATTTGTATTTAATCTATAAAAACCTAATTCTTTTTCTTAAAAAATAATCAAAAACAACAAAAATAATTTCTCTTTCGATTAGGTTAGACGGGGTCAAAACCCTAGTTCTCTCTCGTTCTCGATTCATCGCGTTTATTTATTTTACCATATTGATGTAATTGCTCACAAGTTGTAATAGATTAATTAGGAACTTTTACTTCCATTTATCGCTTTTTTTACGGGTTGTTTTTGGCTATGTAATTAATACCTGAAGCCTTGTAATAGCGTAGCTTTACTTTCCGAACTTTAAATTCCTCAAAATATTGACTGTTAGATGTATGGATAATTAGGGTTGCATGACAAGAATGTATGATTAACTTTAAAACGGTTAGCAAACCCTAAATGTGCAAAGATAATAATCTGAAATTGAATCACTCGCACATGCGCACTCCTAGGGTACACTCCCACTTAGGTTACCTTCGGTAAATGGTCATTAAGTATAGGATACTTTAGTGGTTGCTCTCTTGTCTAAACAAAGATCAAAGTCCCGTTCGGAAAAGTTGCCTCGGAAAGGTTGCCTCGGATACGTTGCCTCGAATATTGATCTTAACATATTAGGGTTATTACTAAGACGTCATAGTATTGCTTTGGTGATCGTACGTCCCTTTCGAATTGACCCTTAAAACTCCGACGATGGTGCTACCTATTCACTAATAGTGGGATAGCACTGTCTAAAGGAAACAAGAATTGAAACATTCTCTTTTTCGAGTAGGTAGATTAGTACTTAAGTCCTTGCTCAAACAAAACAAACATTTTTACACCAAACACTCTTTTCAAACAAAGTTTTCAAAACGACTTCGTAACACTCTTGAAGACAGAAGCAAGAGTTAAATCGAAGTAAAACAAAAATTTTTTCAAATCAAACACACACAAGCAATTTTGAGAATGATAAGCAAGTACCTAAGAGCCCGTGGAAAACCAAGAATAGAAAGGGTGCTAATACCTTCCCTTTCTATAATCTACCCCCCGTACTCAAAATCTCGAAAAAGGAATTTTTCTGTGCTTTTTTCATTTCCAGTTGGATAAAATAAAAGTCGGTGGAGACTCTTGCTTACCGTGAAATTTTGCGAAAACAAACGCAAACCAACATTTCAAAACAGTCTGGTTCTGGCCACCGTACCACAATCGCCCTTTTGGGTTTTCAATCCACCGGGATACCTTTTTTTTGCCTAAATTGCCTTCGACAGGTCTAACTTAGTGGGCGTACGATTATTTTTCACTCAGTCACTCTTTCTTTTGTCCGTAATTTTTGCCCAAACTTTTGCTCGCTCTTTTAGGTTCATCGAGATTCCTTTTTTTCCTGAGCCAGTCAACTCAGCAGTCATTTTATGCGAAGTACTTTTTCACTACGTCTACGTTAACAGGGTGAGGGAAATCCTCTCCATCCATAGTTGTGAGAATCGTAGATCCTCCTAAAAAAACTTTCTTCAAGATGTATGGTCTTTCATAATTAGGAGCCCATTTTCCCGTAACATCTGTATTGTTAGGAGGCAAGATCATCTTCAGCACAAGATCACCAACTTAGAAATTCCGCTGACGTACCTTCTTGTTGAAAGATTTCTTCATCCTCCTCTTGTATAACTTCTCGTGGAAATAGCCGTCAATCTCTTCTCATCAATGAGATTCAACTAATCAAATCTATTATGAACCCATTCATCCTCGTCAAGTTGTACATCCGTCATTATCCTTAAAGAAGGAATTTCCACTTCCACAAGCAGGACTGCTTCCATGCCATATACAAGCGAGAAGAGGATTGCCCCAGTCGAAGTACACGTAGTGGTACGATAACCATGTAAAGAAAATGGCAAAATCTCATTCTTATCCTTATAAGTGACAACCATCTTCTGCATAATCTTCTTAATATTTTTGTTAGCTGCCTCAAGCGTGTCATTCATCTTAGGACAGTAAGGATAATAATTATGATGCTTTATCTTAAAGCTTTCGCACAGATCTTTCATCATCTTATTATTGATATTCAACCCGTTATCGGTAATAATCTTCTAGGGAACCCCGTATCCCAAATGATATTATGCTTAATGAAACAAGCAACCACTTACCTAGTGACGTTGGCCTAAGATGCTGCTTCGACCCACTTGATGAAGTAGTTAATGGACACCATAATGAAGCGGTGCCCATTGGAAGTAGTCGGCTCAATCCAGCCAATCATATTAATACCCTACATCGCGAAGGGCCAAGGAGAAGTCAATACATTAAGAGGGTTGGGCGGCACATGCATTTTTTCGGCATAGATCTAACATTTGTAACAAATCCTAGAATAATTGTAGCAATCTTTTTCCATTGTTGACCAATACTATCCTACTCTCAAGATTTTCTTGGCCATAGTATGCCCACTGGAATACGTTCCAGAGGAACCTTCGTGAATTTCTTCTATGATGTTATTTGCTTCATGTCTATCCACTCATTTGAGCAAAACAGAATCATATTTTCTCTTATACAAAACATCCCCATCGAGGAACAACTTGGTTGCGTATTTCCGCATAGTCTTCTTATCAGTGACAGAAGCATCCTCTAGATATTATTTCATTTCGAGATATCTCTTGATATCATAAAACCATGATTTATCACCAACATCATCTTCTTCTACTTAATAACAAGATGCTGGTTCATCCAACCTAAAAATGGTGATTGAGGGGGTCTCATTTGCCCATCTGACTTTAAAAATGGATGATAGAGTAGCCAAAGCGTCTTCCAGGTTATTCTCTTCCCTTGGAATATGCTGGAAAGCAATCTCATCAAAATATGGGGTCAGGTTCATCACATGCTCACAATACGGAATCAGATTTGGGTGACGAATTTCCCAATCTCCATTGATTTGACTAATCACCAGAGAAAAATTCTCATATACTTCCAAGACCTTGATTCTCAAATCAATAGCAGCTTTTAACCCAAAGATACAAGCTTCATACTTAGCCATATTGTTATCACAATCAAAGAAAATTCTAGCAGTGAGAGGAATATGGAAACATTCAGGAGAAATAATCACAGCATTGAGACCATTACCCAACACATTGGAGGAACCATCAAATACTATTGTCCATCACGATCCTAGTTCGGGTCCTTCCTCTGGGCTCGAAATATTATAATTGTATAAATATATGATGTCTTCATTTGTAAATTCAAACTTCGTCGACTGATGGTTGTCTTCCATAGGTTGATGAGCAAGAAGGTCGGCCATCACACTACCTTTGATAGATTTTTGGGTAGTATATTGGATGTCATATTTTGTTAAAATCATCTGCCAATAGGCTACTCTTCCTGTGAGTTGTCTTTTCAAATATGTACTTGATTGGATCCATCTTGGATATCAAGAGAGTAGTATGAGTCAGCATATACTGTCTGAGACGCTTTGCTTCCCACGCGAGTGTTCAACAAGTCTTTTCTAGCATGAATACCTCAAATCACAATCACTGAATTTCTTGCTCAGGTAGTAGATGACATGTTCCTTTCTACCCGTCTCGTCATGTTGACCGAGTACACATCCCATGGAGTTTCCCAACACTATCAGATACATTATCAAAGCCCACCTTCCACCAGAAGCGAAAGAATTGGAGGTTCTAGCAAATATTCTCTAATTCTATCAAATTCCACTTGGAAATCGTTATTCCACCTGTCCGTCTGATCTTTTTTCAACAATTTGAAAATTGGTTCACAAGTGGGTGTAAGATGAGAGATGAATCTAGCTGTAGTTCAATCTCCCGAGAAAACCACGAACCTCTTTCTCTGTTTTTAGCATATGCATTTCTTGTATAGCTTTTATATTGCTAGGATCAACCTCAATTATTTTTCGCTTATGATGAAGCCCAATAAATTTCCTGACCTCACCCTGAAGGTGCATTTGTTTAGATTCAACCTCAGTCTGAACTTCCCTAATCTTTCAAACAGTTTTAACAAGTGGATAAGATGTTCTTCTTCTATCTGGGACTTGTAAATCATATCATCAACATATACTTCAATCTCCTTATGTATCATGTCATGAAAGAGAGTGACCATCGCACGCTGATACGTTTCCCATGCATTCTTCAAACCAAAAGGCATCACTTTGTAGCAAAATGTTCCCCAAGGTGTAATAAAAATAGTTTTCTCCTTGTCTTCCAGCACCATCTTGATCTGATTGTAGCCAGAAAAACCATCCATGAAGTAAAACACCATAGCTTGAGCAGTATTGTCAACCAAAATATCATTATGAGGGAGCGGAAAATCATCCTTAGGGTAGCTCTACTCAAGTCCATATACCATCCTTCTTAGGCACCAGTACAATATTCACGATCCATGTTGGGTAAGAATTCAGTTTCAAAAAACCTGCATCAAGCTGCTTCTGAACCTCCTCTTTGATATTCTTGGACATCTCAGGATGAGTTCTTCGAAGTTTTTTGTTTAACAGGGGGACACTCTCTAAGAGGCAGTTTGTGCACAACAATATCTGTATCCAGCCCATGCATGTCTTCATAAGACCAAACAAAGATATCCATATATTCATGGAGAATTTCTATCAATATTTGCTTGACACTGTCTTCTAAAGCGGCCCCAATCTTGACTTCTCTTCGGACCTCCTCGGTACCCAATTTGATCAACTCGGCAGTCTCTTGGTGCGGCTGAATGACCTTTTATTCCTGCCTCAACAATCTAGATAACTCTTCGGGAAGCTCACAATCTTCTTGAGCTTGGTCTTCAGCTTGATAGATCGGATTTTCAAAGTCATAAGGATCCATAGCAGAATTATTTTCGACAATTTCTGGGATTAACGGGGGACATAATCTGCATGATTATTTTTATGTTTATTTTAGTTTTAGATTAAAAAGAAAATAAAAACTCGCATTTTTCCAAATATTTAAAAGAAAGACAGGGATCATAATTTTGGAATGCAAAAAGACGTCATTTATTGATGATAAATTTGCAACGAAAAACATCATGGCCATACAACATGTTCACTACGTCTTAGGCAGAACATAGGGATTATTGCATGATAATAAATAAAAGAAAATTACTCTTCATAACGGGTGATTTCAATGACGTCTTCGGCAACACAATTGGCAAGCTCTTTACCCGACACGGTAGGACGAACCCACTTATCCATCTCGCAATCACTGTCACCATCCTCGCTCATAGCATGAGCTTCTTCATGGATAACCCCACCGCTGACAAACTGAATTGGAGGAGGGATACCTTGAACCTTGAGAGGAGTAACAGTTGATACGCTTTGACCAGCCACAAAATCTAGACCTTTCTTATCTGTCTGTGTGGGGAGATTCAACACTCTGCCCCAACCTTCAGGATGACCAGATCAGACAACTGCTTGTGCTTGACGGTAAGACGACATGGAGACCTCTAACTTCTTAACCTCTTGACGAGGAGTCCTGACAACCTGCATGGTCTCAAAAGCTTTCCATGGAGTCTCATGGATTTCTCCCTCCTCCTCAACAAAGCGAAAGGAACTCAGATGACTGACAATATAATCCTCTTCACCGCAAACGGTGACCACCTTCCCGTTCAACAAGAACTCCAACTTTTGGTGGAAAGTAGAAGTGACAACACCGGCCCCATGGATCCATGGACGGCCTAAAAACAACAATAGGAAGGATTAATTTCCATGATAAAGAAGGTGACTTCAAACACCAGGGGACCTATCTTGATTGGCAAGTCGACCTCCCCGAACACTGTTATTTTCGACCCATCAAAAGATTTGACAAATCGCTTGGCCTCAACACAAGTACATCATAATAAAGCTTCATGGGAGAGGACTTGGGCAACACATTAAGAGAGGATCCCGTATCAACCAGCACACAGGAAAAAGTAGTCTTTGCAATATCCATGGATATGTGCAGTTCTTTATTGTGCTTCCTCCCCTCAGTGGGTAGATCAAAGTCTATAAAGCCAAGTCCATTACATGCACAAATACTACCACGATCCCTTCAAATTAACCCACCGAGATCTCCTAAGGAATGAAAGAAGTCCCCAATAGCTTCATCAATGCATTTCTATGGGATTTGAAATCTCTGAGCAAAGCAAGAATTGATATCTTTGAGGGTGTCTGACTCAACTAGTCAATGATCTTGTAGTCACTTTTCTAGATGTACCTCATCAACTTGGCTACATCTTTAGCCATTTCAGCATCCAAAGCAACAACATGAGGATTTTCCCCCCAAATTATCACTATTGACCACAATCTTCTTACCTTTAGCCTTACTTGCGACATTTCGCTACTTTCATGCTTTTCAGGTGGTGAAAAGATTCGACCACTACGGATAATTCGGCTTTCCCTGACAATATCAAGCATTGCAGGCTTCTCTTCTTCATATTTGTTTTCCTCAGACTTCTGAATAATAACCTTATTCCCCTGATAGTACGGCACAGGACCAGGACCAAGCACATTGATATGTAGTGGGGATTTCCCTACAGGCACTAGAATCATCACAAGCGCACAGATAGACTTCGGCTTGACCGAAATGCTTATCACATCCACTTCATCATTATCAACCTTAGGCTTAACGAACTTGTGATAAAACTGAAGAATGCCCTTGGTAATCAGACTTTGAACCACATCTTTCAACAATTGACAACCCTCTAGCAGGTTCAAGCAAACTGCACAGTCCATTCCACAGCCCAAGAATACACCTTTACTCGAAAATTGTTCTTTCAAAAATGAGAGAGGTGTAGTTAATTGATTAACATCCATAACAAATTTCAAACATTCATCCTCCATGATGGCACCAACAGTGGCACCTCCATAAGGTGGTAAAGGCTGATTAGTAATGTTGGGCGCCCGTCCAAAGTTAATGGCCTGAGAGTCTAATAGGTCTTGGACTTTATGTTTGAAAGCATGACAATTCTCAATAGTGTGCCCCTGCCTCACCAGAGTGGATATCACATCGGGCATTAGCATCAAAGTTATATGGTAACCTTTCTGGACCAACCCTCCAAGGGAACAATTCAACTAGCTTCAACTCAAGCAACTGAGGTAACAACTCAGGACAAGACATCGGAAGGGCGTCAAGCTTCCCAGGAGGACGCATTTGGCCTTGTTGATTACCTTTCTTAGACACATAAGCTTACCTCTGAGGCACAATAGTCGGTATTGTTACATCAGCAATCTGATGATCTAAACCCTGATATTTGCCTTTCCCTTTTCGAGAATAGGCTGCACTGGATTCGCCCTCCTTTTTCTTTTGGTGACCACCAAAAGACTTCTTGGTGTTACCGGAATTATTTCCAACAAAAAAATATTTGATGTTTCCTAACAATTCTGATTTCAATTCGCTCTCCATGCGTTACCATCTCTACAAAAGTACCAGATGTGCTGCAAGTTGTGTAGTACTGAGCCTGCAATGTACTACTGAACATTTCCACCATTTCCTGCTCCAACATGGGCGGTTGAACCTTCACAGCCATCTCTCGCCACCTCTGGGCATACTATTTAAAAGACTCATCCTGCTTTTGGGATAAATTATGTAGTTGGGTTATTGTGGGATTCATATAAGTGTTATATTGGTAGTGCACAACAAAATCCTCAACAAACTCTCTCTATGTACGAATGCAACTACTTTCCAATTGCATGTACCATTCGAGTGGGCCACCCGTTAAGCTTTCTTGAAAGAAATCCATCATCAGTTTCTCATCATCAGAATACGCAGACATCTTCCGGTAGAAAGACTTAACATGGGTCTTTAGACAGGAAATACCTTTGTATTTCACGAAATCAGGCACCTTGAATTTTGGGGGAATATTCACGCCAGGCACTTAGCTCAAATCAAACATGTCAAAGCCCACCACACCTTGAATTTCAAACCTACGCATCTGCTCTTCAAGCACACACAACTTCTTGTCAGATTCTGTTGGTTCATCAATATTAGACATCCAGTCTTCCCAGTTATCTTCTTCCACTAGCCTAACAGGAATGCAAACAAGCCTTGGTGGTACAACAGGTTGTTCAATGCTCTGACGAATAGGAGTAGGTGGAGGAGGATTCCCCACAACTTGAATCACATGGATACCTTGGTTACTCGCAGTATTGTCGAGATTTGCAGGCTGACCATTCTGAATATTCAAACCAACAATCGAATCCAGATTCACATTCCGAGCATCTCTCAGATTCTCAACCACATTCTAAGAACCCAGAGTACCATTTGGATTGTTGATAACGACCCCTTGCAAATTCACAATCAAGGTTTCACCACCATTGTTCACAGTTTCAGCAGTCCTCATGATCATGGCTCTCATTTCCTCTTGCTGAAGACCCATGTTCTGAATGATTTCCATCAACTGGTCAACTCGAGTATCCATCCTAGTACCCATAGCCATAGCATTTTCTTGAATTTGTTCCATTTGTATCTTGGAAGTGCTCCAAGTATTATAACGATGAGAGTTTATGGTAGCAATCTCTGAAAAGAAATCCATATCACAGATAAGAAAACCTGTCGGAGCCACCTGTCATGATATGATATGCATGGATGAATGATTATGCATGAAATGTTTTATCATTTCGAAGAATATATTGCATTCCTTCATCAAACCTCAATAAGTAATAGGATAAGCAACAAGACAAAGCAACTAAACAGAAAACATCTGAATAGAAACTGCTGGTATCATAAAATCAAACAAGCATCCATACAAAATATTTTTAATACAAGAAAAGTCAAACATCATAAAGATCCCGTCCAACAAGACTGGTGGTGATCTTATCAACATGTAAAGGCAAAAAGAAAGTAACGAAAAGACTCCTCTGAGAAGCCTGATCACTTTGTTAATCATCCTTTGAAAATGAATCTTCAATCACAAAGCCTTTCTTCTTCATCAAAGCCAACAAACAATGGTACTTGAGCTCCCAATCTTCAGGACCCATGTTTCCCAACTTGGTTTCCTTTTCTAGAATATTTCCTTGGTTTTCTACCTGGGCTATGATCATTGTTAACTCCTTCACCACTTGAGTCAACCAGACATCTTGCTCTCAGATATTTTTCTTCAAAGCCTTAAAATCTTCACAGTGTTTAACTTCCAACTTGTCTTTAGCTAACTGAAGCCTCTCTATCTCCTACTGACTAATCAACATTTCTTCAACTTGTCAACCATTTGTACTAGAACCCTCGACCTTGAGCTTCTTCGACCACTCAAGTAAACCATATATTTCTAGCAACTGGTCTTTCAACCTAACCTTCTTCATAAGATTCTTTTTGTCTTGCAAGGAAAAAGAAAGATCCGTGTTCATCTTTTCCTGCTTAGCTTAGAGTTTAAGATTTTCAGCCCTGACATTCTTAAGACACACCATAGATATAAATTCTGATCCACCTGGTGCAGGCTGCACATAAGATAATTCAACACGAGATAAAGAATCATATATCTAACTGTCAATTAATGGGTCAAAATCAGGTTGAGGATATAGAAACCTCCCTTTTCTGTAAGGTAGCAGTATCTCTTTCACAAGATCCTGAATCCAACTGGTATAAGTATCATGAGCTACACCTCCATTCTGGATAAAAGAAAGTTTCCCTTTACGGCGAACGTGTTCCCAAGCCACTTTCACATTTTCAAGCAAAACTGCATCTTCCCCTTTACGGAAATAAATGGTTTCCATCACTTCCCGATCAATGGGTAAATCCACCATCGTGAATCCTAATTGACAGCATGCCAAGACAGGATTATAATTAATGCAGCCCCTTGTTCCTATGAGAGGAACATTAGGGAATTCTCCACACCCTATAATGATCTCTTTCAAGCCCATCACACTTTGCCAAACAATATCATTAGAAGTAAGTCCCATGATAGGCTAAGACCATAAAGACGACTCAACAATATGAACAAAAGGCCCTTTTGTAGGCATGTGCATCATCAATCATTCGTAAAGCACAATCAGACAAAACATAACTTCCTATTTCTTCCTATGCCGGGAATGTATGGTGTAATAAGTGTCGGCAAGTAGAGTTGGTATTGGATTACCATTCATGAAGACATATAATGCAGATACATGCACCAACTTCTCAGAAACTAAAAAGAGAACCAAACCATAAATCATAGTTTCCAGAAGCGCATTGAATGCAGTCCAATTCTTACCTCTTGTAAAAACCTTGGCCTTTGATACCAAATAATTCAATGGAAGACCTCTCGTGCCATTTTTGTTAATCCAATTACTTTCAACTTCACCACGGGTCAAATAAAGAGCCATGACAATCTCCATATAGTCTAAAGTCTCTGGTACTTGAACAAACGAAACACCATTAGTCAACTTGACATCCATAATGTGTGCATCTTCCTTAAGAGTCGGTGCTAATTGATAGTCTCGGAGAGTAAAACAGTGAAACTGTGGATCATAGAACTGAAGAAGGGTTCTCACGGCCCACTCTTCAAAATCGTCATTCACCAATGGCAATAAGTTTCCATATTGTACTCTGAAAAACTTCTTCATTCGGCCCTCTCACAAGAGCTCATATCCCTCACAATCAACCACTAAAGCATGAAAACTGATAAGCAACAATGTTTCTAATGAAAAATTTATAATAATCATGGAAATGACATGCATATGTAGGTTAGACATATATATTTTTGTACATTTCTTTTTGTAAAATAAATATGCCATGATGCAAGTGAAATAAACATGGGATCAAAGGTTCCACAATGTTGATTAACTGATGTGCCCTTTCTGAACATGCTGGGTGTATTAAGATCAAAAGTTAGGAACATAAACCCAAATAAACCTCTTGGTCAACGGATTAGAAACTCGGAAAATAAATCTGAGAACCATCAGAACAAACGGTCACCAACAGAACATAGTCACCATATGAACATAGTCACCATTGGAACATAGTCACCAACTGTACGTGTGATAATCAAGTCCCACCCAACTCACGGGTGAAAACTAGGTTAGGGTAAGATCGGGTAACCCAGAATTGAGGGTACTCCTAAAAAACTATCGTCGTATCACCTACGTGAAAATGATAGCTCCTCATTTGTACCTCATCTGAGCATGGACGACATGGCGGAAATAGTGAAACCTAAGTCAACTAGCCACTCACGTTCCACTATATTCCTAGGGTTCCTATAGTTATCACATGGTCTGGGTATTGGGCCTTTTACCTTATAGTAAAATCCACCCAATCATGAAAGCAGATCCAGCACAACAGTATCACACATATATGGAAAGCAATAACATGTAATGCAAACATATGCTCAGATAAACATGTACAAATGAATAAACTGAAAGCATAAAAGTAAACACCCAATGAAAAGAAAACAAGAGCTAGTATCGACTCCGGGATGGACCAGTAATAGGTCAATCTGTCCCCAGTGAAGTCGCCAACTGAAATAACCGGCAGAACTGTCAATTGATAATGAAATCAATAAAGTCGCCATCGAAAATTTTTATCCCGCGGAAAGGGAAAGGTAAACATTGAGTAAACCTGAGAAGGGTGAAATCAAGGTCAAATGACCGAGAGATCGGCTAAGGGATTCTGTTACGCGAGGGGAAGGTATTAGCATCCCACACGCCCATAGTACTCTAAAATATCCACTCATGTTATTCTAATCTAAAGGGTGTGGTCAAAGTCTATGTCTAAGGTTTAAAGTAAAAATAAAGAGGGAATGCATGCAAAAGAAAAGAGAAAAATAATGTAGGGAAAATAAAGTTGTGCTCGTTCGGGCCCTATCCCAATGCCTACGTATCCCTTTTAAGGAATTGGAGCAACCGTAATTCGGCTTACATGTTCTTATGGGTTTGTGTTTTTTATTTGAAAAATGTTAGACTCAATCATTCCACTGCGGCTTGACCTTTGGAGACTTACGACCTATAGTGGAAAGGAACTAACATGCTCTTAGAAGAGAAAAGCCGATTGGAAAAAAAGAAAGAATTGGTTGGTGTTTTTTTACCTTAAGAAAAGAGACTTGAAAGTTTTAGATGTTTTATGCATTTGCCGGGAAAAAAAGTAGGTTTTTGTTTTAGATGCAAAGGATGCAAAAGAAAAAGAAAACCTCTAAGGGAGACTATCTAAATCTATTCCATAACGTTATCATACAACGATTGATCCTAAAGTTGAGTTTTGAAGGGAAATCTCTACCCTATGTTGACATGTATGGATAACAATCCTAATGTCTATCACAAATCATCATCTATGGATGAATTAAGATTTCCTAAAGAAGCATAGGGAGGATCTATAACCTAAAACTATGTCTATCTTGAATCATCATCTATAGATGAATCGAGAGCTCCTGAGGGAATATGCAGAGGGTAAATCATCTCAAAACATGCACACAAAGATGAAATCAAGTAAACAATTTGATAAGCTCAAGAGAGCATACAAAATGTGTCATGAGTAGTGTACACTAACCCAAGTCAAATGCCTAACCAAGATATTAAGGATCAAGGTAGGAAAACCAATCAACAATCAAAGGCTCAAGAGAGCACATCTAGATAAACCCTATCTAGGCTAACATGCCAAAGAAAGTCTAAAAAAACTATCCTATGGGTAACACGCAATGAGAGCGAAGTCGTGATCTCAATTTCTAAATTGAGTGACTCATCGATCAACAAGAAATAAAGGAAAGCGATAAAATCATATAGGGAGCATGAAATAAGATCGAAGTCATGATCTCAATTTCTAAATTGATTGACTCATTGATCAAAAAGAAAAAAAGGAAAGAAATAAAATCCTATAGGGAGCATGCATTGAGAGCGAAGTCGTGATCTCAATTTCTAAATTGAGTGGCTCATTGATCAACAAGAAAAAAGGAAAGCGATAAAATCCTATAGGGCGTATGCACTGAGAGCGAAGTCGTGATCTCAATTTATAAATTGAGTGACTCATTGATCAACAACCAAGGAAGCTAACACAATCACATTACATATAGCAAATAAAGTGCGGAATTCCTGCTACAGGTCTTTAAACAACGACTTTGCCACTATAGGGGCTCCCATAACTATCTAGAAAACTGTAAAGAATGAAAGAAACAAAAAGGAGGTAGTGCAATACCAAATGGATAATAATTTGTAGCAAGCAAGCAAAAATAAGAAGCCCGGAGAATTTCGAGTAAGCTAGTATCATCAAACAAAGCAAGTCATAAATTGGATGTCCAGCATAAGCCTCGAAGAAAATTGTGTGAAAATAAATCACAAAAATGATGTGCATCAGACAGTATCACAAAATTCATCCTCCATAAAAATACAATCCAGACAAAAACACAACAAATATGTGTATTCCTCAAGTCAAGAGGATCAAAGCATAAACTTATCTGAATCGCATTCGTATCTTACAAATAAAGTGAAATACGGACCAAAAAGAATATTGAATTCATATTCCCCAAATAAAGTGAAATACGGACCAAATAGAATATTGAATTCATATCCCCCAAATAAAGTGGAACATGAATTAATATCATCATGAGAATCACATAATATGAGTCCTTGCACAACCAATACACATGTCAAAAATAACAAGGAAAAACTATTCTGAAAGAGAAAACACAATGAAAAAATGAAGCAAAATAAAAAGGAAATTGCTATTTTTTGGCCTGAGAACCCCGTTACCAGAATTTGGGTAACCGGTTACCCTAACTCAAGAATCCGAGAAAAGATCTATTGACTTAAGGTAACCGGTTACCATAATTAGGTAACTAGTTCCCAAAACTTTGAAGATTTTGGCAATTTGCTTCTGACTTAGGGTAACCGGTTATCACAATTGGGTGACCGGTTACCATGTAACAATTTTGAAATTTTTTGTGAATGAAATGGATGGTAACTGGTTACCATAAGCGGGTGACCGGTTACCCTCGTGTCAGAGGAAGTTTTAACAGATTTTTGAGCACTTTCAATGGCTTGGATATTTAATCAAACACAAAGTCTCCATACATTCATCATATAATTTTTCATAATCCATGGTTTAGATTCAAATACACATGATTGATATAAGATAAACAATTAGGCTTCATGCAACATCAACTATTTTTTTTAATTTAACAATTAAGCGCTTTCATGAAGTAATCACTTAAGTCAAATAAGTGCTTAATTTAATTATCCAATCCCAGATTTACACATGATTATCGAATCAATTCACAATTCTATCACTAGATCTAAGTTCTCAAATCAAAATTCAACCTAGAACCAATTCATGCTTGATCAAAAAAAAGTTCTTCTCAAATAATCACTTATTTCAAAAGTTCTTAATTCAAGAAAACTCACTGAAAGAAGTGAAGAGGGGGCTTAGGTATAGAGATCCCAATAAATGGATCGAAGATCGAAGAAGAATTACTCTTGACCTTGACTTCGGATTATTGATGAAATTGTTGTTGTGTTCTTGATCAAAAGTAAAGAAAACTTTGATTTGATCCTTGAGAATTAAGAGAATTGTTAGACTTGTGTTTTTAAGAATTGGTGAATTATGAGAGCCTCCTCCTTTGAATATTCAAATTTCAAGATTATATAGTATGATGAAATTGGGCCTTGGATGCGCAATTGGTTTGGGCCTTGACTTGAAAGTGTAAGCCCGACACGACCATCAAATGCCACATCATTATCCGTACGGAACCTTAAAAAAGTTCCAACATGAAAAATGAAGATAATCAAATTTTTGACACGTTGGCGAATGAACGGGATCAATCCGATAAACAACCTGGAAGTTATGAATTTTTGAAGTTTTACTGATGCTGTGTCAGACAAAAATAATCTCTTGTGCAAAATTTTATTGCATCGCGCGCAAAGAAGATAAAAAACAAAAGCCTTCGAGTCACCTTTTGCCTTTGGCATCTGAAGAAAAACTGTAGTAGACAAAAAATTTGAACTAACGCCTCTAAGCTCAGCTCAATATGATAAAAATCGAATGAGATGAGAATTTTACCGTATCAAACATTAATACAAATGAATTTCGGCTCAACACCAATATGTCTTCAGAAACTCAAAGTTCACGGGTCCTTCCTTAGTGAATCATCTTTTGAATTCCAAAGACAACATCAAGATGACATCAAGACGAAATCTTGGCAATCAAAAATGCGCGCATACGACATTCTAGCCGGGAGTTATGAATTTTCTAATGCACACGAAACCACGATTCAGCACACTTTTCTTTATATTTTTCACTGTAAAACTTTCAAGAGAATTGCACATTCGAAGACCTTTCTTTGAGAATTAACTTTTGGTCGGAACACAAAAGTTGGAGAGAATATCCAGACGGTTTAAAATCTCCAAGAATCCACCCAAAAAACCATTCACAAATAGGAGATACAGATTTTTAAACTCAGATCAGTTGAAGTAATGTTTCCAATTCGCACTTCTTTAAATTTACCGGAAACACCCAAATCTTTCACAACTCGAAATGCTTAAAAAAATGAGAGCTTTGTTACGTTGATGAAATTCCTTTATCCTATGTGTACGGATCCAATGATATGCATGCATGTATATGTTAACAAGAGTACAAACCAATTTGAATTAAAAAATTAAGAGAGCAAATTTTGGGGTACAACACTCTGGGTTTAATCAAACCTCTTTGTACCATTGCAGAGTACAAATCAGTATATGTCATAGGAATAGGATCAAAGTGAGTCCTATTGCGGTTTGAGTTCTATACAACAGCATGACATTGGGGAACTTGAACTAGTTAAGCATTGACCACATGAGCAATAACATCTATTTGTGGTTGATCATAAGAGGATTTTGACGAGGTCTTCTTCTCTCAATCAAGACCGCATTTGTTTCACATTCTTTCTTCTTCTGGAAGTTCCCAAAGGATATCTTTGCACCATTAGAAGATTTAGAAGCTTTAGACACTTTACCATTCTTAATGCCTTCTTCTAACCTCTGGCCTTGAGTCACCAAGCTTGTGAAGTTGAAAGACACGCTATCAATCATATTTTTCCCAAAAGAAAGGGGACAAGGTATCCATAGACATGCTTGTAAGCTCTTTCTTAGCTAGAGGTGGTTCAACTTGAGAAGCCATCTCTCTCTAATGTTGAGCGTGCTCCTTAAAATATTCCTTCTCATTTTTAGACATATTCTGCAGTTTACGATGTTTAAGAGCCATGTCGAGGTTGTACTTATATTGTTTCATGAAGGCATCGGTTAAGTCCTTAAAGCATTGGATACAATTCCTTTCGAGTCCCATATACCACTTGAGTGAAGCACCACTCAGGAAGTCTTGAAAGTAATTGATGGGAAAATTTTGATTATTGGTGTAGGAAACCATCTTCCTGAAGTACATGACCAAATGAATTCTCGGACAGGAATACCCTTTGTATTTCTCAAACTCGAGAGTCTTGAAATTTGCACGCATCACAAGGTCAGAAACTAAGCACATGTTTTCAACATTAACACTGAAGAACTCATTGCCTTTCATAACTCTTAGTCTCTTCTCTAAAGTATGATACTATTCTTTGACATCTTCAATCTCACCAACATATCCCTGCTCACACTTTGGGCACCGGCGACATGGTACTTAAAGAGAGGATTACCATAAGGAGCTTGAATAGCTAGGGCTACAGGATGCACAACAGGTTGAGTTTCAGTGAATACAAGAGCTTGAAAAACTAGCTGGGGAGAATGGCCAACCATAGAAGTAGTGGCAAAAGGTGGAGAACAGTTCATATGCAAACCAAATTTTGGGCATGTAGAAGCTGGATGCTGGATAGGTCGATGGTTAACAATAACAATTAAGATATTAGAGATCACGGTCCTTTGAGGTGGTTCCCCTCAAGCAATCAGAACTTACATCATATCAATAAGTTTGGCCATGCTTGACTTTAACTCATCAATTTCCATTCTAACTTATGCATTGTGTTATTCTTGGTCTTCCATTCTTCGTCCGATGTTAGCTCTAGTCTCGTACTTGTGTTGAGGAAACAGCTTGACGATTGACAAATAACTGGAAGAAAGATACAATTGAAAATGAGATCCTAGGAAACCTGGATGTATGCATGAATTATGAAAAGGATGCTAATGATATTCAATGTTATGCAATGTAAAGCACTGTAACAAGATCACGGGTTCAATGTCACGAGCATGGAGTCAAGTTAATCAGGGTAATAACCAATCCACAAGGTATGTTATACTGTTTTGGATAACCTGTACAAGAAACGGGTTCTATCGATGTTCCCAGAGTTGTCGATCCTCTTTTGAATATTACCGGCTTACCAACTACTCGGGAACCAATAATATTCTTAAGAGAAACTTGTCTGAGCGTAGTATCACGTATGAACTATTTCAAGACTACTTATTCATAGTCATCACACTACATCCTAAAAGGCCAACATGGGTAAATGTGGTTCTAAGGTCCTCAGCTTCTCAGGCTCCCAAGTCGAAAATAATAATGTCTTCACGACTACTCGGTCAAAATCGTTACCGTTAAAGGGGCCTCCACTGAGCGGGGGATCTCATGTCAACTTTTTTAGGACTACTCCATCAAAGCCAACATGACTATACCACTTATCCTAAACTTAGGTGTAACTTGAGTCGGGGTATAAGACTTGTCCTTGTAAAGATCACCAAGAAACCCTGGAAACCAGAAAAGTCAAGACAAACAAGAAAATAATAACAATAATAACATAAACACAGATAAACAAAGATAATCTCAACCCACTTAGAATGTCATCCCCAGTAGAGTCGCCAGTTTTCTAGAAGGAAAAAAATTTGAGAATACGCTATTGATTAACTTATCTAAGCAAAAAGCAAGAGTCACCACTGAACTTTATGATTTCCAAAGAAAAGGGGAAAATATCAAGAAAACCCATAAAAACATGCAAAGCAGAAAAGAAAAGCACAAAGAGAACATGGAACGTAGGTTGGTTATGAAAAGTGAAGGTATTAACATCCTAAACATCTACGGAACTCCGCAGCAACCTCTTTGAAAATCTACATATTTGGCTAAAAGAGTTGCTTGCAATGTAATTGGAGAGATGAGAAAAGAAATGGTTTTTGAATATTTTGATTCGGAAAAACTTCGAGAGTTCTGTGTCTACATACAATCAATGTGTAGTGGAAAAATTAAAACCGCGTAGTTCTTCTAAAAAATAATAAAACTTTGTATGTTGGTTGATTTCAAATGAAGATACAAGTCGTCATTTTTAGGAGAAGACTCGGTTATTCGCCCATAAAATGTGATAAGAATGGATAATGTATCACATGAGAAATGTCTTACACTTAGATAAGATCAACAAGTTCCTCAAGAGCTTAAGTTGAAAATTCAACATTTTAATCACAACCATGGGGATAGGAGAATGACATTTGAACTATGAATGACTCATGTCAAATCTTGCAAAAAAAGTTTTAAAGGGAAAAGGTGCACAAGGGCACAAAAAGGTTTGAATCAAGTTGTGTTTTTTAGTCTTTTGAAAAGGTTTGAATATGGTTAAATGGATTGAAGTTTGATTAAGGAACGAAGTTTTGAAAAGTCACTTAACAAAGTTAAGGTTTATTATTGTTGTTACGGTATATAGCGGCAACTAGAAAGTAAGTTATTAATTTACCGGGAGACAATTAGGTTATATCGTATCGTGTCCATAAAGATTGGTTATTGACTCTCCGTTTGATAAATCTCTCTTTAATGAGTTTGGCTTTTAATGGTATAGTATGTAAAGTGCTGAAGTTAAAAGTTATACATAAGAAGAATTTCATCATTCGAATAGGATAGAACTCTCGAATTTGTATTTCGTATACCCCATCAAATACATAAACTTACTATCGAGTTGTACATAACCTTAACTACTCATCGATATCATCACGTATCGCTCACACATAGGTCATTTCTAACAGAGAGTGAGATATCAATCATGTCACTCCATGTCAACGATCTCTCAGCACAACATAAAATAACACGAAGGCATTAAGAGTAGATACCTAAGTGATTACTAAGCCTAAATCTATCTCTAGAATCTAAGCCCAATAGATATTCATCCGAAATCCAGATTCAATTCGTCCATCTCTGCAGCGACTCAAACCCAAACACTTAGCGAGCTAACAAGGATAAACATCAATAAATATTTGTAAAAAAAGTTTCATACAACACCATGAGAAATAAATATACATATAATTAAGGTAAAGTTACATACAAAATCCAACAAATAATGTTTACAAAGAGAGGAAGAGGAGAAGAAACCAGATTTCCCATGGTGTCAAACACGATCCATCAAGCTCCCGACCCCTGATCATCCATTTGTAAGCCACAAATGTTGTTGTCTAAGTTGTAACTATTAAAAATGAAGGTGGTAGAATTTTGGAACAAATACCCCAAAAACCATCCACCCAAAATGAAATGAAAAAGAAATACAAAGAAATGATGTTCCGCTAGAATCGCCTGGCGACATAAAGCATCAATCGGCAACGTCTCTTACTCACTTGGCCCAGAATAAGCCACGTCCTCAGCAGGTCAAAAATATCCTCCATCGCTTGGCGACAGAAAGCTTCACCAGGAAATACCTTTATTCCTCGCCTGGTGATGCAGCATCAAAGCAAGACAGAGGCAATCATCAAAAATGGCCTTCAAATTTGCTTGGAAACGACTTCTATCACCCGGCGATCCATGATAGTCCAATAACTTATGTTGCTTTCCTGCATAACTTCCTATTGGCTCCAATCTTTTGCCTTATTCCTTTATTAATCAAAAATATCATCTTGGAGCTTTATTCCTCTTGCTACACAAATGCTCAAATACCTAAAAATATATACAAAACTTAATCAAATGATACAATATGTACAAAAAACACAATTAAATGTATTTACAACACAAAGCAGGGTTATTCAACCGATATTAACAACAAAGAGTCGATAAGTGCAAAAAAAAGTATATACAAAAATAACTATAATTTGCACTTATCAAACTCTCCCCAACTTGAATCATTGTTTGTCCTCAAACAAGGCCAAACAACTCAAAGAACAAAGAAACAATAATCAATGAATCCCGAATCAACAAGTTTTTGAAACGGAAAAAAAATGCATGGTTCAAAATAAAAATATACACACAAGGAAAAAACTTACCACTAAACTATAATGATAACATGAAAATGAAACAACTCCTAAATACAAATCACGTGTCAAAATTTCTAAAACAATACAATGTTCACAAGTGAATCACACCTAATACACACTTCATCGGTAGATGAAAACACAAACATGAGGTGCTCAAATATCACCCAACAATCTTGCTAACAAAAACTAAATTATGCATTCATCAAAGAAAATTCATATTGAAAAGCACAAAAGCAAAATCACAAGGGCTTCAAAGGTTGTAACGTGATCGGGTGAACACACAAGAGATAATTCCTAAGGCTAATTGAAACAAAAACTTGACTAAACCTAACGGAGTGATCATTTAACCAAATATTCAAACACAAAATTCCAATTAAACTCCTTTCGAATCCCAAATTTTACACCAAAGCACCATACTTATAACACAACATTATTCAAACTCTTTTTATTTTTATTTTTCAATGCTTTTTTCATTTTTTTCTTTCTTTTTCTCCTCTTTCTTTTTCACATTTTTTTAATTTCTATTCAGCCTCATAGCAATCAACCAATAAGTACACAATCATTTTTCTTCGCAACTTGAATTCAACCGTATCATTATGTGAATACTCTTTACATTCTAAGGCAAGGCAAAAATTCATACAACAACACAAAGTTGAGGTCTCAAGAAAAAAACAACAATCAAAATCCATTCAAAAAGTGAACTCAGTACTCATAGACAAGAATCAAGTTCAAACAACATGGATAGTGACAAAAGACTCAAAGAGGTTACAAATGATCACACACTCACAAGGTGAAATTGACCATTTGGCTAGGTGTTTGTGCTCAGAATCAAACAAAATGCCTTGATAATATCATGCTTTAATACGAATCAGCATAAATGCAAGATTAAACATAATAAATTTGAGTTAAGACAAAATTGTTGGTCTCCCGTGCATATAGTAAATAATGGAAAGCAACCTCACAAGGGTTTAGTTCTAAAGTGATTCAAAAGTGAACACAATTTGCAAAAGAATGAATGACATGAAAATTGTACAAAAGAAAAGTCTCATAAACATGTTATGTTCTAGAAAGCGATAAATGAGTACCTGGCGTGTACCAACTTCTAAACACTATCATTACCATACATCCGCAAGTCAAAACGTTCAGAGTTGGAAAATCGCCTCTAAATTCCTCAATATATCGGACCAAAATTAGAGTCCGGACAACAATAAAAATAATTAGAAATATAATACTCCTACAAAATTTCAATGTACAAAATTTACAACATATACAACGAACAAAACTCCTCAAGCTAAACACGACAAGATTTTGGAAAACACAAATTGACATAACAAAACAAATACAAGTAATGATATGAAAACCGGGTGAAAATGAATTAACAAGTTGAAAAGTGAAGATTTGAAATTCAGAACATTTCCTTGTTTCAACTTGTTAAAACACAAATCATTACACACATAAACAAATACAAACAAATATGCTTGTTTTACGTTATAAGCTCGACACCTTTATTGTGCAAGGTAGTAACCTCATCTCCTCATGCCATGGTATTGTCACACCGCGCAAACCTAAAGAAAGTGTCCTAACAATCACACAACAAACGTTACGAAAACGAGAGAATTCACAACAATACGTGAAAACACATATATGCACAAATATCATATACAAGTTAATATACCATTTCTATAAAACATATACATTAATTACAAAACTCAAAAACTAAAGAATTATCGCAATGCGAAATCAATAGAACCAATCCCCGGCAACGGCGCCATTATGTTGTTACGGTATATAGCGGCAAGCAAAAAGTAAATTATTAATTTACCGGGTGATATTTAGGTTATATTGTATCGTGTTCACAGAGATTGGTTATTTAACCACCGTTCAACAAATATCTGTTTAATGAGTTTATATTTGAATGGTATAGTATGTAAAAAGATGAAATTAAAAGTTATACACAAGAAAAATTTCATCATTCAAATATGATAGAACTCTCAATTTGTATTTCGTATACCCCATCAAATACTTAAACTTACTACCCATTTGTACTTAACCTTAACTACTCATCAATATCATCACGTATCACTCACACAAAGGTCATTTCTAACAGAGTGAGATCTCAACCATGTCACTCCATGTCGGCGATCTCTCAGCATAACACAAAACAACACGAAGGCATTAAGAGCCGATACCTAAGTCATTACTAAGCCTAAATCTATCTCTAGAATTTAAGCCCAGTAGATATTGATCCTAAATCCGGATTTAATTCATCCATCTCTCAACGACTCAAACCCAGACACTTAGCGAGCTAACAAGGATAAATATCAATAATGATTTGCAAAAAAAGTTTAATACAACACCATGAGAAATAAATATACATATAATCAAGGTAAAGTTACATACAAAATCCAACAAATAATGGTTACAAAGAGAGGAAGAGGAGAAGAAACCTAATTTCATGCAGTGTCAAACACGATCCATCAAGCTCTCTCCCCCGGATCATCCATTTGCAAGCCACAAATGTTATTGTCTAAGCTCTAACTATCAAATATGAAGGTGATGGAATTTGGGAACAAATACCCCAAAAATCATCCACCCAAAAATGAAATGAAAAGGAAATATAAAGAAATGGTTTTCCGTGAGAATCGCGCGACGACATAAAGCATCGCCCGAAGGCGTCTCATATTCACTTGGCTCAGGATAAGTCACGTCCTCAGCAGGTCAAAAATATCCTCCATCGCCTGGCGATAGAAAGCTTTGCCCGGATATACCTTTATTCCTTGACTGGCGATGCAGCAGCAAAGCAAGGCAGAGGCAATCATCAAAAATGGACTTCAAATTTCGCCTGGAAATGACTTCTATCGCCCAACAATCCATGATAGTCCATCAACTTCTGTTTCTTTCCTACATAACTTCCTATTGGCTCTAATATTTTTCCTTATTCCTTTATTGATCCAAAAATACATCTTGGAGCTTTATTCCTCTTGCTCCACAAATGCTCAAATACCTACAAAACATACACAAAACTTAATCAAACGATACAATATGTACACAAAATGCAATTAAACATATTTACAAGACAAAACGGGGTTATTCAACCGATATTAACAGCAAAGAGTCGATAAGTGCAACAAAAAATTTATACAAAAATAACTATAATTTTCACTTATCAATTATGAAAGTGGTTCAAGTCTGAAAACAAAAATCCTATGAAAAAGAGAGAAGATTTTATAAATTGAAGAATATGAGGAGATGAAGAGACTATACTAAAACATAAAGTAAATTCAATAAATAAATAGTCTCATTGTAAGGTAGCCTAAGAGAAAGTCGTGTGTGCATTGTGAAAGCCAAACATACTCAGATGAAAGCACGCCTCAAATGAAAGAATAACTTAAAGGTCGACATGAAACAAGAAACTCAAGCCAAGAGGTCAACACCAAGTATAAAAGCTAAATGAAAAAATGAAATATTAAGTAAATGTTTAATCAATTAATTAATTAGGTTAAGAAAAATTAATTAGAAAAACTAATTAATTTTTAATAACAAAATCAACTAACTAAATTAATGTTTAATTAATTAATTAAAAGAACAAAGTGCGCAAGGCTGAAATCAAATAATCAAATAGAAATTAACAAAATCATTTAACAAAATTAACAAAGTTCATTGAAATTATTTACTGAAACTAATTGATCAATATTAGTTAGAGTAAATAAAATCATTTAACAAAATTAATTAACAATTAAAACTAACAAATAACAAAAGTAAAATAAAACAAATAAAAAAGAAATAAAAAAAGGGATGACCTAAAACAACAAAAATAAGGGGGTATGCTTGAGTAATTCATTGGGATATCATTAGGGAATGCCTAACATGGTCTTATTGTCCAGAAGAAAAAAAAAATAGAGAGGTGTAGAAATTAAAACGGATTGGGGTTGGAAATTTGGGCGAAGCCCAAATGGTTTTCCTTAATTTACTAAAATGTAAATAAAAACATAAAGATAATTTCTTTGTACACCTCTTATGGGTGGGGAAAACCCCGAAAATACCCTTCGGGAGTGCGTCTCCTGATCCTTACTCCCTGGCTCCTCCTTTGTCTATTGTATCTCATTGCACTCTCTACGTCCCTAACCATCTGCTTCACAATGGCTACTGCCTCACGACTGCCCAGTCAATGATACAAAGGTGTAGCAGGAAGGAAATGTCATCAAGTGTGGTTGCCATCTCCCCTACAGGCAAGTGGAAAGATGACGTCTCCTTGTGCCACCTCTCTGCAAATTCCCCGTGCATGTCGTGGCTGATGGTGATGTAGCCAAAACAATAAAGACCGGCAAGTCCTGAGCCAAAAATAGCCTCTCTAAACCAATTCTCATCAGGGTGATACAACTCAGATATCTTTCGTGCGTAGTTCGCGCACTTTAGTGGTCGAGGTTCATGTTAAGATAAATAATTAATATCAATTATAACATATTAGTGTGTATATCATTTAAATTAAAAGTTTAACAAAAAATAATATACATGTCCCTTCGAAATATATCGAGCGACTGGATATGTGTAATAGATCAAGAGCTAGTTGTTAGATGGCCCTCTTGAAAACCCAGGTTAGCCTCCTCCTTGGGTTCTGGAACATCATCCATTTCAAGTTCCAGAATCTGAATTCGCCCGGGTTACTCCTCCTCGTAATCCCTAAACGAGGATGCACGTGAAAGTCGGCTCCTCGGAGAAAAAGTCAATGTTCCCTCCACTTCTGCCCATGATACCCAACTGCATCCTCGACGACTCATATTCTACTCAGCTCTCACTCGTCGAGCGGATGCAGTTTGGCTAGTCCTACCAAGTCTCAATCTGCCAGAGTTCTCTGCCATTATTCTGGAAAAAAAAACAACCGTTAATTAAATCAAAGGTTTAAAAACCAACAAGAACATCTATGAAAATTTAAAAAAATCAACCCAAGCCTTTTTTTGGAGATGCATCTCCAAAACACATCAGAGTGGCTTTCGAAGATGTATCTCTAAAAAAACCTGCGACTTCCATTTCAATAACTTCAACCTATTAGCACCATTCTTACACCAAAATCCAATTTTTACACAAAAAAACAACTTTTTTACGGTTCATACATAATCTATACAGCTTAAAATAGAAACGAAAAGATTAAAAAGGGATTGAAGAACTTACAAAAGTTTGTAGCTTTTAGGGTTGTTGAAATATGTTGAAATTGGGAGTTGGAGTGAGTTGTAACAAGGGAGAATGAGTATACCAACTTGAATGAGTTTTGAAATTACAAATTTTTGGAGGTTTTTGGGTGTTTGAGAGTTAGATTTTGGATGAAATGAGAAAAAGGGGGATGGTTGTTCATATTTATTTCTTTCATACCCTATTTTAGATATGCATCTCAGAAACCCCCTTGATTTTGAAAAAATGTTTCAAAAATGCATCTCAGAAAAAACCCCAAAAAACATATATTGTGGTGCGTTCGGAAATGCATCTTCAAATTTTTGGGGGTAAAAAGGAAATTTCGCCAGAGGTGGCTAAGAAGGTGTAAGGGTAGGGGAAAAATTTCCCAAAGATAAAGGGTGTGAGGGAAATCGGATTAGGCTTTAGTTTTATGGGAAGGCCCAATGAAAATTGAAATAAAAATCCCTAGAGGCTAACTCAAGGAAGTCACTCATCTCTCTTCCTGTTTTCTCACGCCTCTTCTTACCTTTCCTCTATTTTTATTACGCTTCTTCACTCTCTCAATTTATCTACTTCTTATCATCTTTATCGAAACAACAACAACAATACCTTTGTTTTCTTTCTTCACACTCATCTCTTTTTCTTTCTCTCATCTCTCGGTTATCCGTACTCCCTCTATTCTCTTCTCATCCGAAACAACAATAACAACAAATATAACCTATGTTAACTTGGTTTTCTCACGGTTGATGTATACAAGAGACAAACAAAATCCACAATCTTAGAGGATTCAACTGCACAACAATAATAAACATTCAAACATCATCAATGGCAACAACAATAACTTTAAAAAGTGAACAAAATCACAAAATAGAAGATGAATAAAGAGAAAAAAGGTTACCAAATCGAAGTTCCTCAGATGGGTCTTCAAATTTTTAGGTATAACTCTCAATAATCCTTCTTCTTCCTCCTTTTTTCTATTGTGTAAAGGTTTTTTCTGATGCACGGGTGCGTGTTGCTTGTTGTTATTATTAACATTGTAGATTTCAAATTGAGTCGATGTTATGGAATTCTGGAGGTTTGCAATCATTGAATTGTTGTGAATTTTTGATTGTAGGTTTTGTTGTAGCTTGCAGATTGAAGAATATGTTTAAAGGTTCAGGGTTTGGTTGTGGAGAGTAACGAGCTGGTGGTGGTGGTTTGTTTGGAATAAAACTAATGCATAATTTCTGCATAATTTTTTATCATTTGTTTCTTCTAATTTTCTCCCCCCTTTTCTATGATCTGATTCATTGTTTATATAGTGGAATGAAGTGAAAATTTAGGAGGGAGTTTGTGAAAAATGTGAAGGAAATTTGAGTCAAAATTTGATATGGAGGTGAATTTCTACCTATCCATGTGATGATGTTTGGGGTGAATATTGGCCCTTGATAAGATTCAAATGAGAGGTTGGGATTGAATGGATTGAGACTTGGTGGAATTTGAGTTTTGGAATGAATTTGGTGTAAAATTATTGTTAATGACTTGCATGAATCGTGAATTGGCAATGTGCATGTGGTCCCCAACTTTGCAATTTTTTCAATTCCCTATTTATTTGGATAAAAACAAAACAAATAATAACATATAATACTAATAATAATAAATGGAAAATGTTAGTAACAATAGGAAAAATTGATTAAAACCTAAAAATGTAAAAAATAACAAAATAAAGAAAAGACTTTAAAATTGGTTTTAGCTTAATAATAATCCAACTTAAAAATTAAAGATATACAACAGATGAAAAAAAGTAAAGGGTAAAAAATGGGGTATGACAGTACCCACCCTCTCTTGCCTTCTTCTACTAATTTATTCTTCCTTACTCTATGTTATTTCAAAATCTCTTGCAATCTTCGTCATCATCATGGCTCCTAAAAGGATGTGTACGTCTATAAGCTCGCATCACCAACCTACTTCTCATAATTGTATTCTTCTCAAGAGCAAGAAAATTGTTTAAATCAATATTATGAAAAAAGAAGGATCCTCGACTTTTACCACTTAGAAGATAAGATCTTTAAAGATTTTGAGTTCTTGAAGATGTGATGAGTGCCAAATATGTATATTTTTCCACTTGTAAACTTGACACTTTTCGATTCCTTTTTGTGTGTTTAATCATGAATTCCCCAAGTTTTGCTTTGTGTATAGCTTTGGTTGTATTTGGTTGTGGTTTCTTTGATATGTGTGTTATTTATGCAGAGAACATGGAAAATGGTGCCCAAAAAACCAAATAATAAATTGCACAAAGCAGAGGAAAAAAAATTTGTCATGTCAATTCCGCCAAGTGAATCCCTGAGCATTTTAAGGGCCAAGAAAATTTGGCTGTTTTTGCGCTGGCATTTTGGTTA